>WURT03478285.1:0-22051 GCA_009936505.3 Holothuria glaberrima | reverse complement strand
TTGAGAAACTTCAGAAAAGTCTACTGATATTCTTTGGTTCTGTCTCCATCATTTCGACCGACTCGGCAAACGTTACATTATTACCGTAATTATGTTAACAATGTTTGGCATATGATAATAGAAAACAGGTGTATATACCAATGAACTGATGCACTCTTGGGGCCGTAGGTCGTTTGTAGAGCATAAGGGAATAAAGCCAGGTAAAAAAGTATACAGAAAGTTGGACAGTTTGTTTTATTTTTCTATACCATACGTGCATTCGGTCTCGGTCTCGGGCCTTGTCGGTCTCGGTCTCGGGCCTTGTCGGTCTCGGTCTCGAAGTTCTGCTCCTGGTCTCGGTCTCTGTCTCGACATCGTCTGGTCTCGGATATGCTGGTCTCGACCACAGCACTGCTGTCTACATCCACTCTCCTGTCTTGAAGAAATTCAAATGTTATGCTTACCGTTTATTGATTCATTCTGCACCGCCCACTTGCATTACTCCTCTAAACCAAACGGAGAGGTCATTGTATAGAATAATTGTTATATTCACAACCCGTTACACGCAACCCTCCACTTAGGTCAGAATTGGTTCTGCACAGGGAAGCTGGCGAGCGAGCCGTTTGTCGGTGGTTCCTTGGTACTCGAGATACCTTGAACAAAGAGCAGCAACGCAGACAACCTTTGGGCAAAGAAGGCTCCATACGTCAGTCACTGAACATGACCTTCTTTCCATGTGTCACGTGACTGTTCCTGACGGTCAGACAAGGCTATGTAAACGTCAATCGGGCATACTGGATATTTTGCTAGGGGAATGAGACGTTTCTGCCCTAGGGGACTGAGATGTTTTCCCCTAAAAATTGCCAGAATTTTTTGAAAAATTGTCCGAGACATAGGATTAGCCCGAACCCTGGGGGAGGAGGAGCTGCTGCCCACGTACCATATCTCCCTATACCTTGCACGATTATGACCGTTACTGATTGGACATAGGATTAGCCCGAACCCTGGGGAGGAGGAGCTGCTGCCCACGTACCCTAGCTCCCTATACCTTGCACGATTATGACCGTTACTGATTGGGCATAGGATTAGCCCGAACCCTGGGGGAGGAGGAGCTGCTGCCCACGTACCCTAGCTCCCTATACCTTGCATGATTTTGACCGTTACTGATTGGTTACTTGATAGTTTTGCTGCAATATCCTCAACCGTGAATGGAATTATGAAGGAGAGGCTGGAAGATGAAAAAAATTCCCGCCGTATGGCAACTAAATTGTGGGCATGCAGAAAATTTCAAACTGACATTGGAGTTCCTGTAAATGGTTGTAGGCCCACCCTCCTGTTTTCGATCTAGCCACTTAAAAGGAGCCTGGTATTTTAAGCAAGAGGTTGGGTAATACCTTGAAATTGTATTCATGCGATGAAACCAATCGTAGATCTCTTATTTGCTTTTTGTCCCTACCGCAAAACTAGGCTCTTGACAGTTTGTTGGATAATCTTCGGTTTACCGTTCCGATCATAGTGCACTGTAGAAGCCTAGAACGTTAATGTAAAGGCCTACATCAGATAAGAACGATGCAAATCTGTGCCGTGTTGTTGACATAGAGCAAAGGGTTTTATGCCTTGTTTAGCTTACTTTTCACAAACAGGCTACTTTGCTTTGAACCATATAACTGATCCATCTGTGCTTGTTGATGGCATATGTATTCGTCAGAACCACCTTAGTAAACGCTTGGCACAGGTTTCATTTTGGAAGTGTGTACAAAAACTAGCTACTCTTACACATAAAACGCTGGAGTAAAGACTTTAGGTGCATCTTTATCTCACATCCAAGGCACAAATGAATCCTCCTGCAATGGCCTCCGCCTTTTCGATCTTGATGCTATCGTCTGGAGCTTTGATTGCACTCACACATGGCCAAAGTAAGTGGTTTATATCATTCGCTGTGTTAAAGGATTGTATCCCTCTTACCTGTGGCCAGTACCAATAGATTACATCAAGTTTGGGTTTGCCCAAACTGACCGCGTTTATGTATTTCTTTTCTGTAATTTTCATACTAACAGATACTCCCAGAATATGTACAATGAAACTGTAATGTAATCAGTATACTACTCCATGTGCAATTGGATTTTTAGTTACAACGCAACTAAAAAAATCAACCAAAACTATGGATCGATTGCCTGCACTCTATCACAACAACTGTGTTTGCCTGCCTGACATATGGTACTCAACAAATTGATAAAGCACATAAAGTTGGCTCTGGAAACATTTTCAGTAACTTGGGTAAACACTCTCTAACCTCTAATAATTATAATTATATTTACAATCCACTATTTTTGTATGAATATGTACGAGTATCCAATGTATCAAGGATGTAATGTTATTATAGAATTGGTTGTCATTTTTCGGTGGTGACAATGATAGGCAACAACCGTTCTCCTCCTCAGCATACGCGCGCATAGGCGTCACAAAGGGGGAAAGGGGTACGTGTAGTGGATTCAAAGAAATTTCTATTTTCTCGTTTAAGATTGTTCCTAAAATTTGCCTTACGACATTTTGATTTTGCAGCTGCTTGCTTTGTCATTGGAACAACTCCAACGCTTTAATGTATTCTTGTGATAAAACATATGTGTCATCCTATGTGTAAAATATGTTTAGGCCTGCCTGCATGTTTTCAAAAGCAACGTACAACGGGAGAAATCGATTAAAGAACAGATTTTATTCGAAACTTGTAAAAAGTTCGATCCGTGTATTTGCAATGATTCTAATGAGCAACAACTTTACCCTACATCTATCCTTTATCCTTCGTTCCATCCTTTGATTGAAGGACAAATTTGTTAAGTTAATTGCATATGTCAACTTCAATGGCAGTCACGGTAGCCTACAGAAAACATTATGGCACAAAATCATGTTACTTATTTTCTAAATGTGAAAGAATGATATCCACGCTTGGACGTTTGACTACAGTGATCACTCTTTAGTCGAGTGGAAATTGATTGAAATTCGTCTCTGTTCTGACTGGTTGGTTATTGACTCAAATTGAGTGAAAATGTCACTCGATGGCATTTAAAGTAATAGGACGGAGCAATCGGAAAGTTCGTGACCATGCCATTGCAAAAAAAGGTGATGTAGCTATCCTGCATTGCCATAGAAAGAAGGGTTTATTCAATTTGGGTGGGGGAGGGGTGGAAATCCTCATAACGTGAAGTTGTAGGCGAAAGCCCTTACAAACTTCTCCTACGATTGCCAATATCGCTGGTATAGGGTCGTGCTAAAACATCTCATATGACCCAAGAGTAGCCAAGAGAGACTAGTATACACTGGTCGTGATAAAACAGCCCATAGAGACTAGTATAGGGTTGTGATAAAATACGCCAAAAGACCCAAGATCGGGAGAGACGAGTATATAAAGGGTCGTGATAAAACACCCCATAACACATAAGAGTAGCCAGGAAAGATTCACGAACAATTGGATATTTTGTCATTGTATATACTGGCCTTGACCTGGACATTTTGGACTTTGTGTACTATCTACCCCTTCTTATCAGTTACATCATTTTATTGCATTGCTTTTGTAAAAGGGGTGGTCAAATTAGGCGAACCAGACTCAAAAATAAAGGCGACCAAAGAGTTCAGCAGTTTCACAGAAGGTTGCCATAGTATATTTCGTTGTTTTCCCTTTTTATCTTACTTTAAGTTCCTTTGAAATGCGACTTCGTTTACCTTTGAGCTTCAACCTTCGTGAATTCTCCCTGGTTCTCCGTGGGCCTAATTATCCTCTGAAAAGTTTAGATAGCCATAAATTATGATACGGTAAATAAAGGCTATACCCCAGTCTACTAAGTGGCGGTCAGGCCATTAAATGACAAGGTGATGTAGAGGTGTGCGCAAGGAAACGCCCTGGCTAAAAGCCTTACTATATCGTAGTGCCTGCATTCATTAGAAGTTGAACAATACAAGTTTGGTAGGCGATGCTCGAGAGCTAAGCCGAATTGGAATTTTACTTATTGTGTTGTATCGGAATTCAGGAGGTACGACTGTCACAACGTTATTTGTTTAATACCGAGCCTTCTCTATAGTCCCTGCATGGTTTTTCCTGTCTATTTCATAAACATAACTTTAAATTTTCTTAAAGGGTATAAACAGACACAAGGCTTAACCTTAATTAAGGACGTCGAAAGAATTTATCAGATATCCTCTTATTATGAGATCCGTAGTATTATTACTGCCGATTCAATGGATAGCTAGGTTTGACTCTTTTGTTGGTTTTATTCCCATGCAGTATGTTATATATATATATATATATATATCTATATATATATATAAGTGTGAGAAATACGTTCAAAAGATGAGGTGGACGTCGCTTTAATGTCTTTCACTATTTATTCCAAGCTTTCGGCCCTCTGGCCTTCATCAGGTACTAAAAAATCAAACATAATATGAAACAGATTTAGTACAACATACACCTGATGAAGGCCAGAGGGCCGAAAGCTTGGAATAAATAGTGAAAGACATTAAGGCGACGTCCACCTCATCTTTTGAACGTATTTCTCACACTTATATTATGAAAGTGAACCGATTACTACGTAACGGACAAATGGGAAGATTTCTTTCATTTATATATATATATATATATATATATTGCCAATGGTAGACACATATTCCACAGGTTTAAAAAATTATGCGACTGTGTCCGCTTCCCACCATTCTTCTGTTTCTGTATTTAGAAGTCGCAACGTCACATCTACACTTCCGTATATATATATATACATATATATATATATAGATATATATATATATATATATATATATTTGTCTGTTGCATAGTATACTAAGTAATATGCCTACTAGTCGTTTGGTACCAAGTCAAACTGATTCAGTCTCATTTTGCTAACAAACATTGAATTGCAGATTTTATTGCCATTGATTACTTTACTTCTGTCAGCAAATCGTGTAAAGTTATTTTTGTAAAGTGGCTGACGCATTTGTTAAAGTGTAAAGGGTGGAGTACCTACGTACGCCTTAATGGTACATAGTTCATCGAGACAATAACCCTCAAGTATTGTATTTTTCCTACTATATGTTCACTTAAATTTTACCATTCGGTATGTCCATAAGTGTACGGGATCACTTCCAACGGTGGGGTATAAGGGGCGAGAACATTTGTCAAAAAATGGCATTTACACCTCAATGAGTAGGCAGGTAGATGTATATATCACACACGTCCGAGAACATGCACGTTTGTCTACATCCGTAAAGGCTGAACTTTTTTAATCGCGTAAATGATAAGTCAGAGCTACCAACTACTAGGGTAAAGCTTAAATCTATACCAAGCTGATTTTCCCGCCTCGGGATGAACGAGTATAGTGTGCCTATCTATGGCCGGTGTTATTCAGTCCAATATTTTTCTTTTATGCATAATCGGATTTGCCTTTAATGTCAAGGATGACATTCTTATTATGTTTCAAATAAACCTTAGTCTTTAACCCTCCTTAGGCAGGTTCATTCTTTCAATTCAAATTGTCACTAAATCTGTAAGAACTGTGTATGATCTTCCCCTGCTCTATCTTCCGAGCCAATCACTGCAGACGTGTGCTCACAGACAGAGGTTGACTAGTGTTCAACTGTTCATTTTGCCTAGCTTTATTGCACTATAATGATGTATGAACCGGCCTTAAAAGTTATCACATATAGCCGTTAACAAGGGCGTAGGAAGGGGGGGGCTGGGGGCGACAGCCCACCCCCAGCGAAATTTGTGGGGGCTGAAGTATGCTTTAGCCCCCCCCCCCCTCCATTTTGCAAGCACGAAAACCCGTTATTTGTCTTCTGTAAGAAAAGTCAAAAATTTGCAGTAATTTACCTTAGGATTTGTTCAAAATAATGCACCAGATTGCATCTAAGGACACTTCAATATCAAAAAATTTTCCAAAGGACTAAGAAATTTCAAAAATGTACAGTAATATACCTTAAAATGTGTCCAAAATAATGCACCAAAAATCATCTAAGGACCAACAAATATCAAAAAATTTTTCAAGGGGGCTAAGAAAAAAAAACCTTCAGTAAGTTACCTTAGAATTGATCCAAAATGATGCAGCAGTTGGCATCTAAGGACCCTCAAATATCACAAAATTTTCCAAAGGGATAAAGAATATCAAATATGTGCAGTAATTTACCTTTAAATTTGTCCAAATAATGCACCAAATTGCATCTAAGGATCCACAAATATCAAAAAATTTTCTAAAGGACTAAGGAATGTCGAAATTTTGCAGTACTTTACCTTAAAATTTTTCGAAATGATGCACCAAATTGCAACTTAGGACCCTTAAATATCAAAAAGTTTTCCAAAGGACTAAGAAAAGTAAAAATATTTCATCAATTTACCTTAAAATTTTTCCAAAATGATGCACCAAATTGCATCTAAAGACCCTAAAATATCAAAAAAATTGCCAAAGGGGAGGGGGACACCCCCTCACCTAGACCCCTCCGTCAGGACGGCGATCCGAAACAGGGTTCAGCCCCCCCCCCAGTCTTGAACAGCTTCCTACCCGGTGGCCGTTAAAACCCCAAATATTATAATATGTAGAAATAGACCTACTTTACATGTTCTGTTTGCTACGTTCTAACGTAGGATTGGTGACTACACTTTTTCAACTTTTACATACTCCATGCTAGAAGTTGTAATAAAGGATCACGAAAAATTCTTGGTAAGTTCCACGTAAAATTAAGTCATACAATTCGTGTGTCTAGTTGAGTGCCATGTTACAGTCATGTTTCCCAGTATTTGCACGTTACTGTCAGTGTCACAACAAACAGGGGCAACTTAAATGTACGTTAACTGTGCACATTATAAATGTAAAGGCTACCGCACACTGCCGCGACCCGACTGCAACGCGACAAAACTCCTTACGACTATTCGTTGCAAGTGAGTCTTAACCTTTTCCATAGCACATATTAGAGTATTCAAGGAGGAATATTTTCAGGAATTTTTATTTTAAGTTAGAAAAATATTTTCTGTGAGAACCTACATATCATTGTAAAGAGCAAAGATAGGAAATTTGAATAAACATTTTTTTTTATTAATTGATTCATTATGTATGCAAATATGCAAATTAGATGACGTAATAGTGTTTTTTACAAATATGTAAATTTGATGACGTCATAAGGGTTTTTGGGTATTTTATGATGCAGGAGAATGTTCTCCAAAGTTTTTTCTTTCATTTGATAACAAAATTGAGGAAACTGGATAAAAATAGGGAAGATATGCTCATTGTAGTCTTTGTTTACTTTTGAATTCTATGCACACTATACACACAGTACCCACTGACTGTATGCACAGGGAAAGATGAAACCAAGATCACAGCTTTTGATCTGTATGTGGGAGCTGCATAAGCTTATACGGTAGCCCTAAAGAGACATTTTGGTGCATGAAAAAGTAGGAGGGGTGGTTGTGGGTTATAATTTTGGACTTTTGATGGGGATTTGGGGGTTAGAAATTCAGATTTTAGACCAATATTGACGCATTTTTGAAAATAACACTTGTAAACAACTTTCAACGTCTCTAACTCACCCTACCTTTGCCATTTATTCATATTTTTGATATTTTTATGTAAGGAATTTTATAAAACGCACATTGGCGTTTGAATGAAACAAATCGGACCGGTGGAGTTATAGTTTTTTATTTTGGGGTTTGGTTTTGGCCTTGAAACGTTGATTTTTGACCAAAATGAGGCCTTTTTTGAAAATTTTACTTGAAATATCTCTAAAATCCCTACCCCTACCATTTATTTCATCTCTCATGGTGTTTGTTTTGGTTTTAAGGTATTCAGAAAAAAATTGAGTAGCATGGCCTTTTTCTTAGTGTCTGAGCTGATTTTGGTGAATGGTGGCATTTGAAAGATCTATTTGTTGGCTTTATTTTGGTGGTAAAATGAAGGCTGTTGGATGTTGCATGACAGAGTAATAATTTTTTGAAATAACGGGAGAAATCTCGGTTTCTCTCGCACCATATTTATGGAAAAGGCTTAACGAGTTTCAATAGTTGCGTCGTGTCTGAGTCGGGTCGCATGCTAGCCGCACATTGAACCGACCAGGCTCACATAAAACTCATTTTTAAACAGAGTAAAATGGCAGGAAAACCTCGGAGAACCGAGTTGCTTACTGTTGCTTCTTCTGCTGCCAGACTGCTAGATGAGGAGTTCGAGAATAAATCAATAACGAAAAGGTTCGCAAGGCAGAGGATCAGAAAACGTGGGACACAAGGAGCATACCTTTACCTTTAAAAAAAGGGGGGGTTTGGCCGACTCACCAAATTCTCAGTGATGTGTTCGCAGATATACTCGGGATAAATTAAATTGTGATTAAAGGTTTAGACTCTTGGAATTTGTGGAAAAATTCCTGCGAGATGTGGGAGGATATTTGACCCAGCAAAGAATAATTTCGCAACTATTAAGTGAAGATTTTAAGTGAAGAGTTTTATAGGAGACCCAAAGATTTGAGTTTAAGTGTTCTTTTTGTGACCTTTTTAAGTAACAAGCCATAGCATGTTGTGCTATTGCTCCACACGTTCCACACAGAACTGAAGATTACTTCGGTGAGCATCAGTAGCGGGGTATATTAAAAGTAAACAATGTCAGAGTGTCACGTTCAAGAAAGAACGATAATTATCAAAAATTATAGATAGAATTCACGGTGGGATCCAGTAACATTAGTAAGTATATGTAGCTTTCAGATTGCTTGTGTAGGCCGATATACAGTTGTTAGGAGCTGGCGTTAGAGAGTTACGATACGGTAGCCCTTTCCGGTATAACCTTACCCCGGCGTTATGTGCGGAGCCGACAGGTGTGTCAGAGATTCCTATTAAATTAGGTTTATTTGCATGGTTAGCAATGTTTGGAAAGTCGAACAAACCCCCTTTAAACAATAATCAATCAATCATTTCAAAAAAAAAAATCGGCGATTTTTCCTTGACTTTGTAGTGCAGTTGCTATTTCAAGGTATGCGCGAGATTTTACTGTCTCATTGCTATAATATATGTTGCAGGCGTCCGACAGGGCACCGTTTGCCGCAACTCAATAAGTTGGACCTCTTGGTCCTCAGTCCACTTGGGGGCCGCCATTTTGACATCCCATACGGTCACCTGATTTCCAAAATGCTCCCTCATTGGCTATGAAACGCCAGTCTCGTCGCAGTCGGGTCTTTGACAGGCGCACACTGGCCCGACGCGACTCAAACGCAACGGCCTAAAACTTTGCGACGAATATCAAACATGTTTGATAACCCCGATTTCCTTAATACTCCTAAAAACTATTGCAAGTGAGTCGGGTTGTAAGTACCCCGCGGATCGGACTCTGTTTGCTCAACTCCTCAGCTTCCCAAACCACCGTCCGCCAAAGCGAAGAGGACTGCGTCCAATTTTGGGCGCAAACTTCATTATCATAATATGACTTATTCATGTACTCTCTCATTATTTATGCTATTGCATTTGAATGTGTGTGCAATCCTGTACTAGTCGTAAACTGAAGGCCTAGACTGAAACCTGAGAAGTCCTATCATTACTGTGTTGCTTTAACACCTATACAGCGGGAGGAAGGGGGCAGTTTTCCCCAAAAAATTTTCTGAGGTCGAAAATTCGGGCAAAAAAATGACAAAAATTCGGGCACGGAATAGGTGAAATTTCGGCAGAGATGAAGAAAGAGTGGAAAGATTGCCCAAATTTCTACTGAGTTCCCGAATTTTTAATCGAACCCCCCCCCCCAGGTGCAAAATTTTTCGCGCGCTTGGCGTGCATGTAGTTCTTTGCCAGTATATATCACCTCTATCAGATTTTCGAAAAGGCTCTGACATGCAGAGTCCTAATCACTTCCATATCCAAATTTCATAAGATATGAGTGAACTTGCTAATGGTATATGTAGTCTAACAATTTACTGTTCACTTACTTCGCGCAGTATGGTTCTGATTGACCCCAAGAACTGAGTAAAAAATTCACTTAAACAAGCAAGAAGAAGGGACTTCCTAAAAAAGTAGAAAGTCTTGGAAATATATCCAACTCACATTTAGCACTAAATGTTGCACCATTTTGCATCTAGCCCACCTTACGTGAGCAAAAGTTTTCCAAAGGCGAGGGGGAGGGCCCCCTCCCCTTAGCCCCTTCCCCAGAACGGCGATTCGCATATGGTGAACCCCCCGTCTTTGGAGATGGATCCACACCCTTGACTTGGGGCAACTTTTTGAGATTCGGGCAAAAATTTTCTTCCCCCAAATTTGAAGTGTCGCGTACGCTTATGATTACAATGCCATACCAACTCTGTGGTGGCATAGGCTTGATGTAAATGGGACCAGATGTTGCCTTTCTTGTGAATATTCACTAACATCCAACCAGTCTCTAGGCCACATATTTCTATGAATATCCAAAGCGATTTGTTTGGTGTTCACTTTGGCAGACTGTGGGGATTTGACTGAACAAGGAATATGCCGTACAGTCTGCTACGTAGGCAAGATCGCAAGCAAATTTTGCCGCACACTGCACCGACCCGATTCTAGACTTTGCAAAGTCTTTTTAGGCGAATTCATTAACCCTCTCGTCTGTGCCTTTGCAAAAAATCTCACAAAAGTTGTGCTTAATCACTAATCTATGCCTATCCTGAGATCCACGGCCGCCTCAAAGACTTTGGACACTGCTCTAAATTATCTAAATTATGTAAACATGACTATTCAAACATTCATGTTGGTCTGAATTGAAGCTAATGAAAACACCCCTTCCATTGACCACTGGTTTGACCCACATTCACCAAACTATGAGAAAGAGTGTTAGATTACACCTGTCTGCAGTGCTCGGTGCATTGTTTATCTCCTAGTAACCTTGGAGCATTTCGAAAGAGTCCTGTGATTGGTTTCTACCAATTTTGGTACCAAAATAAAAGGAGTTGGTTAAATTTCTTGTGCATACATTAATGTCCAGAGTCTGTGAGGAGGACGCATAGTGAGGGGAGAAAACCCATCTCACTGAATAGCAAGAACTAAAGGTCCTAGGGAGTTTTGTCTCGTAGCGCAGTCGGGTCGGGGCAGTGTGCGGTAGCCCTAAGATTCAATGGAATTGACAATTATAATAGCATGGTTACATGTTTCAGTTTTCGGAGATACTATTTATTGGCCACATTACTATGGTCTTTTCCTTATGACTGTGAACAGTGTCATTCGGAGACAAAAAGGGATAACAGATAAAGGGAGCTAGGGTACGCGGGCTGCAGCTTCCCCTCCCCCGGGGTTCGGGCTAACCCTATTTCTCGGACAATTTTTCGAAAAATTCTGGACAAAGAGTCTAAAAAATACACAGGACAGTGTAGTAGTTGTAACTTCTTCCTCAGCAAGACTTTCCAGTTTTCCTTAAATGAAACAAGAATGGTAATGAATACTATCCTGACCTGCACATGAGTATCAAGGAGGACTCAAACTCTGCCTGACTTGCTGCTACCTCCTGAGTTAGTTTTTATCCCCCAAGTCTAACAAAGGAATACACACATAAATCTCTAATACAATAGCTGAACAAAACAAATAGCTGCTGTAGGTACAGAAAGTGTGAGACAGCAAATAACTAGATTAGATAAATCTTACACACGTTTACCCCCGTCACTGAGGAGCCATGAGGTCTGACCATGCAGCTTAATTACCAAGAAGAAGATATTCCTATTCAATTTTGAAGTACAGGATGACACTTACATGCGAAAACTTCATTCAACAATTAAAATAGAAGTACCTGTACTGTAAACTACTTGTGTTCAAGAAAACAAATAATAAGGGCCAAAGGAAGTCTGAATTATTGAAAGGTAAGTAGCCCTGCATGTTATCTGCTATATGGCGTAGTATTTGAGTGTCCACGGACTCGCTAATACTTGGACAGGAGAAGAAACTTACACAAATCCCTTTGCACTGAGACTAAGATCATAACGCGAAAGCCAAACTCATAAAACTAGTTAACACCACTAATACCTCTCCCTTTGTACTTCATTGAACATTCAATAAGCTTCAAAAGTGTTAGGAACTAAGAACAATTGGCACATGTCGTCTGCTACATCTTCGAGAAGAAATCGCCGAATTTTGCTTATCACTTTAGCATTGCCAGTCGCTTTAAATGAACATTAAATTGCTCGTTTTGTCCCCTAGTATCGCTTATACATAAGTATTGCTTTGGTTCCTTATTAAACGCTGAACATGTATAAACCCTTTACAATATGCGTAATTGTGCGGATATTGATCAAAATTCAACTGCAAAGTATAGATTCTTCACTAGTCTGCGTATTTGCGTATATATGGCATTAACATTACTCCTTGCATCAGCATCTGTTCTTACGAAGCAATAACCAGTCGTTTTGTATTTTTACTCTGCATGTCTTATTTAGCTGTCGGCATGAATTTCCTCGGCATCAAATGATTGTTCTATTTAATCCATTTGTTAGGTTATCAGTAAAAATGAATGAGGTTTCCAATGATAAGAAGTGTAAATTGTAAGTGCAAGACGAACTGAAAAGCCGTAAGTCTCATCATCGATCATTACAGGATTATCTCCTCACGCATGTCTGGGTCTAATTGGATTAGTGTAAATTGAAGTCGAACTTTCTTCTCCTGTCCAAGCAGTAGCTCCATGGTGTGTCTACTTATCTACGGTGTTATTCACCGTGAGATCTGACAGTATTTCTGTGAGATTATACTCAAAACCGTGAGAGTTGGCAGGTCTAACCAGGTTTTGCGGGAAGGCAAAGACTGACTAGATGGAGGACAACGTACGTGTATTTCATCATTTTTCGCAATAAAGAAAAACTTTTACATTTATAAGTAATTTTTTTCCAATTACAAATATTCCTAATCGTATTCACAAAATTAAACGTAAGACTGTTAGCTTCAAAGAATGCAGCACCGTGGCCAAGTGTAGTTGCTGACTTACATGTACTTGAAAACAGATGTTAGAAAGTACTACTTATGTCCTAGTTGCACGGTGTGATTGTTGAACATCAGCTGCTAACACCAGTTATACATAAAGTTTGGTATTTCAAAAAATGCGTAGGTTAAAACATGAATTCCATTGTCATAGGCCATTTGTGTTCTTATAGATAAAATATTGAAGTTATTAACGTACTCAGTTCAACATAGTACATTGTGCAATAATCACTATGGTACTACTGGGGCTAGTGTATTTGTTTTTCCTTAACCTATAGTTAGAAAATGTGGTTATTGATTTATTGTTGTAGAGTAACTTGACTGTACAAACCCCTGATCTCACAAGATGCTATGCGAGAAGAAATTCAGGGTCCAATACCTAAAAGCTGAAAAGGCACAAAAGTTGGTAAAAGTGGGTTATATTAGAAATACATTACAAATTATTCTGCAATCGACTATTCCAAATTAGTTGAATAAATTTCAACATTTTATATCTTAGCAACAGAATAAGTTCTAAAGATAGGAGTTTGATGGGTCAGATTTATTTTCCAACATCATAAATATATATTTATGTGATTCTAGATATCGGGCACACAAACCATATCCTCACAGGCTGCCTTCTGAATTTCATTTCTATTATCACATTTATGATTGTCTGAGACAATTCCTTTAAACTTAGTATACTCCAATAAACAATAGCCTTCAAATTTGCTTGCCTTAAAGAAACGGCTTTTTTGTTATTTTGTGAAGAATTTACATGACTATTTTTGACAACATAGATGCTTTGCTAATGGAATTAACAGTATATGAAGGCTTGGGGCAAGATTGTCCATAAATTTTCAGTTCACCATTACCGTGACAGTTTTAAAACACATAAAATACAAGTGAATAAAAAAGATATTTTCAGCATTTTTTCTTGTTTCACAATTTCACAATTTGTCTGACGACTTTTTGAAGTAAATTTGAAGTTTATATTTTTCCTGATCCTTTCCGACGACAAAACGCAACTCATTGAAACCTGTTATTTCTATAAATACCTACGCGTGAACTGCAATCCTTTTGTGTACGTTCACTAAACTAGACCGCCAATGGTGCAAACTTCGACTTAGGCGGATCCAGGATTTCAAACACGAAAGGGAGGGGGGGGGCTTACTCCATCAGGGCAAATTTCGCACTTATGCGAGTCAATTGTACGAAGCCTCGAAAGAAGATGGTGGGTGGTCTAAGGAAAGAAAACTTGAAAATTATGCACTTGAATTGTATTTCTACGGGGCATTTGGCAATTAAAATAAGCATTACATATTGTTAACAAGCTTTGGTACAGTTTAAAAAAAATGGTGTCAAAAAGGGGACTACAGCCGGGAAAGCCCCTCCTTGCTCTGCGTCTCAGCGTAAGTGCAGTTTTGGTATATTAAACATATTGGAAGGTGATTGAATAACATCTGGACAATTTTAGCTTGGTGACATTTGCGGACAACCGTTCGGGACAAGACAATATATTTTTACCACAGAAATGCTGGGACAATTCACCCCCAGTTATGGGCCATATGTGAAAACACTACTTGTCAACAACCATTTACTGCCCATCAATTTCATCACAAGCGTACGAAGCGGGGGCAGGGGGCATATGCCTTCCCAATTCGGGCAAAAATAGTGGATCCATTCGGGCAAATGTGACAGCCAAGAAAATAAAGTACGCACTTTTATTCGGGCAACTTGGTCCAAGTTCTAAATTCGGGTAAAAATTATCCCTGCCCCAAACAATATTGACCCCTTACGCCTGTGAATGAATTCATTCGAGCTGATTTCTTAACAAGAGAAGGGTTGACCTTTGGGTAGTGATTTTTCAAGAAGTAGTCAAGAACCATGGGTTTATTAAAAAATATGTGTATCTTTCGTTTATAATTCTTGATTCAATTGCATAAATTATATGATCCTGAACGAACAATTACACGCAAATGTCTTAAAAATCCTCTCAATATTTAAGTTGGTAGAGCATTTAAGTTCAAGCAAAGACAATATTCGAAAGGAAATTGAATCGCAACCAGCCGGAGCAACGAAATGTTCTTCCTTCATTACCGACTGTCATTGCTTACGTAGCAGGCTGTACGGCATATTCCTTGGTCAGTCATATGTTTGGGAAGCCCCAAAGAGATGAGTAAACAAAGACCGCTCCGCGATGTACATGGTTCGGATTACCCTGTTAAAGCTCAAGCTATACAATGCATAGCTTTGTGTAAGCTTTGCCTTATATGTTAACAGATTACTACAGCGACCACCCTATTTTTATGTGGGTACATTGGCCGGGAAGTTGTTTGTTTGGCCAGATCGTGCGCGAAATATACAGCAAAACTGAATTCCAACTGATTTCAGCTGGCGTTGTCCTCACGGTCTTGGCTTCAAAATGCCAAACAGGTGATTGCGCTAAGTAGAATCAATTCTTTCGGACGAAAGGAATGCAATTTTATTTCGAATGAACTTTACAGAGAAGATTACTGACAAGATTTAAAAGCAACTGAGATCAATTAATTTTTTATTTTTTGTTCCAATCAGGAGTAAATCCTCCCAATGCGGAACGTTCAATTTTCAATTCAAAATTGCTCCCTAAAAACATCAGTTCTCGTGATATCGATTATTACTGAAACAAGTTATCAGCATGGACAACTAATGAGCTGGTGTGCAAATTTTCGGGCACAAATATCAAAATCCCTAGGGGAAGATGGTTTTTATGGCCAAACATTGAAAACAAGCTCTAGGAACGTCATTTATCCATCGATCATAATAAAATTTTAGTGGTAGAATCTGCGTGACATGTTACACATCTTGTCCAAATTTCAGATCTGTAGCTTACAACACAGCCAAGAAAACGCAATTCAAAGACAGAATCTCTGAACGCCTCGCGGAAAACTGATGTGGCGATCGCATCACTTCGACTAGAAGTTTCCTAGTCGAAGTAAAAATCGTGAAACTTAAAAATCATGGCGAAAACACCATCAAATCATCGTTAGAATTTGTGCAGTAGAGAACGACGTTTGGCACAGGATGTCTCTTATCTTCTGGTCATCACGGATTTTAGCCCTTTGAAGTACCTAGTGAGGCTCTGCCACCTGTAAACATGGCGAATGATAACTTCAAAGGGTTTTTAAAGTATGCCTAAAGCCTTAAAGGACAAAAATATATATTTTAGAGGTTGGACAATGAAAATAGCAATTTCTAATTTTCAAAGATTACTCCGTTGATGAGATGTAAACTGCTGAAATTTGTGCACTTAATATGAACGGAATACTTTATGATGTTTCCTTGGACAACTCAAATTTCCTAATTTTGTTTCTTGTTGGGATTTAAAGACCTTGAAAATTTTACTGTTTACTTCCATAGTATATTGTACGGAGAGGGCTTCTTTAGTCAGATCACCCTATAAGAGTATGAGAGTGATCAAATTTTGGGGCAAGGTGCACTGGCTTTCGAAAAAACAAAGAAAAGCAAAGACGGTGTTTTGAGTAGTACAAGAATGACATTATAAAGTATTGAACAATTGACCATTTTAATTTGAGTGAGTGAGCTTCAACATTTTATATCTCAGCTTAGGAAAAGCTGAAAGTTGGACCATTTGGGTACATTTTCCAAGCTTTGTAAAATTTTGACAACTGTTTCAGTCCATGACCCACTGTGTGTCACTACAAACAATAGCTTCAGGATAGGAGGTAAATATATCTCAGTTATTGATACAGCTAAGAGTGACGTCGCTTTTAAGGGGAATGCCGCATTTGGGATAAGAAAAATCCTAATGTTTTATGTGGTACCTGGACTGAATGACCCTGTTTAGCCCTGAATAGCCATGTTTGTTAAAGGTGTGGTTCGCTGATGCAGCCGGCAACTACGCAGGCTGGTGTTTCCGGTTCATGTGTGTGCCTTCAATTTAGAGGACTGCTTCTACACCCTTTCCAAACGATATAACTAATTTATGCAGAACTCGACTCCCAGTAACAAAACAAAATCTGGGACCGATTGAATCTACAGCAGAGTAGAGGGTTACATGAGAGTAGTTACACACATCTGTAATGCGTTGGGAAAAATGGAGCATTGAGAGTAGCGCAGACATAGGTATGTACGTTACCCGAAAATCGATATGTTTACATGAATGACGTAAGATCCAGCATTCATATAACATGGAACAAATGCAATCTCCTTTGAGTGAAATGCCCCGCTATCTTCATTCACGTATGACTCTTTATAGTCATATGAAAATATTTTTAAATGAATTGTTACATTTTGATGCAGATTTAGTCTTTACAAGCAATATTCATCGTTCATGCCATGATGCACCACTCAATGTTGGCTGACTTAAAAAGGAAGGAAGGTGAGATTTTAAAAATGCAGCTAATGTTTCGAAATAAGGTTCCAGTCAACCCCTTTAATTTGAAAAGAAAACTATGCCATATGATAGCAGTAATCACGTGATAGTGCATGACTTTCAGTGACATTCTATTGTCGATACTCAAACCATTTCAATTGTTTTCACTCTTCATTCGGCACACCACATTGTAAAATTGACACATTAAGAAAGCGTTAGGATAAGGAGTTAGGTTTGGGAGAGAGGATTAGGTTTACGTGTGTTGGAACATGGAGAGACGTAACACAGGTGACTGGTGTAACCCCACCTACCTACTTGGACAAATTAACGCCCCTGACCTTGGGGCACCCTATAGCTTCTGACCATACGGCTCCAGCGTAACTGTTGCTCAGAAAAAGCTAAATTGGTCGCAAAGTTGATCGACTTTAATTCCCTTGTAAAAAGTTTGTAGGTGCGCCCTCCTTCCCAGAGTCGAGGAAAGAACTATGCTTTTATAGAAGGGCAAAGGACAGTTTGATTTCTACGAGAGAGCAAAGCTTCCGTATCATCTGTCGTCCCTCATTCACAAATACGTGTTATATGCGCAAAAGACGACTTTTAGTAGGTTGAAAGTTACTTTGAGAAATTACTTAACCTAAATTCATAGCTGGAAGCTCAAAAACCTGTTAAAATGATCAGCAGACTAGCTAAGCCTTTGGAACTAGATGTTGCTACAATATAGAAGCCCCCACCCCCACAGACGTAAGCTATCACAGACGTAAGCTATTGTGCACGTCACGCTTGCACTTTAATGTATAAAAATAATGCGGAAGCATATGACCTACTATGTGTCAAGTAAGGTAGGTGATTATATGGGAAATATACAAAACTACGCGTACAAAGTGGCGGTTCATGATTTCGTTACTACAGTATGGCACGCAGCAGATGTTGGCCTGTTATGACTGACATCATGGCAGGTCGGTGACATTTTAGGTTTATACTGTCTCATCAGTTACTTTAAAGCTTTGTATAAATTTGGTGTCATCAAACTGTGATTTGTCCGGATGCAATAGTTAAACAAACTCGAAGTTGATCAAATCAAGTTATCACAGATGAGCTTGATTACCGCACAAGATATTAACTTATTTAATTACTACAATCAATTGACACAAGATTACTTTTCGTCTTCAGTCACTTTAACCCCATTCCTATTCTTTATAGCATTGTTATAACTTAAAGAGTATGCTGACATCTGCAGTGGCACGACTTTTGGAATCTGTTCACGTGAAATACATGCGTCTTTGCACAACCATACTGCAGAGGGCATTCAGGACGCCCTCGCTAAAGTCAAATTATTAAATAGTGATTCGGTATGGGCGATAACGGGAAAAATTGAACAATTGAGAAAAATAAAATTTTCAAAAACAAACATAAAGCACAGAAATAAAAGAAAGGAGGCATTATTGGAGGTAAAAATATTTTTGTTGATAAGTCAAAATTAAAAGAGAGTAATATGAAAATAAAAAACGTGTACTTACGAAGACAAAATTAGGAAAATTTAACTTGAAAAACAAATCTCTTCTATTCGACAGTGAGTGGTGAACTTTTATTCCATACCAAAAATACACAAGTAGTATAAAATATGTCGAAAGAAAAAAAGCCAATAACATACTTTATCCAATTTAATATAACAGAAAAAATCATAAAATAAAATCAACATAAAATAACTCACTTTGTATAATTTTCCATTCGTTAACATAAAAATTCATTTCTAAAATGACCCAAACAAAACAAGGTAAATTACTGCATGCACTTTTTACCTACCAAAATACTATAGTTTTTTCCTTACTCTTTAAAAGGATGTCAAATGCTAACACAAAGAAAAAAATAACCGAAAATTATTTCAAAGTCACAGAGGAGAAAGAAAACCTCAAAATAAATTTTTCATTTCAAAATAAGTTTGTGTATCTCAAAATAATCTTTTTCATATTAAAACACCGCGATCGCGTATGCCAAAATGAGTTTTGGAATTCCAAACAACTTTGTCAGTGCCACAATAAGATTGTGTATGCTAAAATCAGTTTGTGTAAGCCAAAATAACTTCGTGAATGCTAAAACAAGTTCGTAAACGTACCCGAAAATAAGTGTTTGACAAAGTAACCTACTTTGGGACGAGCTTATGTAAGTGCTGAAAACTTTGGTGAGTTTATTTTATCTCTTACCGTATACGACATTCTGAGGGACTATAATGAAAAGCTGAGAGAATCCTTAGGAGCTCGTAAAAATATGCACTGAGTTTAATCCAGAATGAACGCACTATTATGGCTAACTGTGAGCTATTTTTAGAGTTAGATGGACCCAAGATTATTCCAATGTTGACTAAAACCATCTGAGACACATTTTTACATGAACACGGTGAAAATAAAACTGGTTGATATTCAAAAATTGTAAGCACACTAACTGTAAAATTTCAATGTATGCTTCCTTGAGGAATTTCACTGAAAATGGACAAAATGCGTCCCCTACTCTTTTCGGCCCGACCCCCCCCCGTCCCCAGTAGACTCATCATTGTCAATTCGAACTGAATCTCTTATTTAGACCTAGACCTTTCGATTTATATCATAAAGTATAACTTTTACACACACTGGCTCTCAGGACATCCCACTTTTAATTTTGTTTTGCTGTACATCATGTGCTATTGGCTTCAACAGCACCCCGCTTCTCCAGATCATTATGGAGACCCACGATGAAATAGACAGTATAATGTCATACTGTAAACGTGTACGTTCTTCGAGACTGTAGCGTTATCCTGCAATTCTTGGACAAACAGTAATCTTTGTTCATTAAATTGTTATCATACAGAATTCCAATATGTTGGTTGTACGTACGTTTAAGCACTTTAAATAGTTAGTCGTCAAACAAAAGTCAAATGCAAATATTCACTAAGTATTCTTGAAATGAAGTATATTTTTTAATATTTGTTTACATAAATTGGCTTCGCCTACTGTACTAAAATGATGTTACAGCTGTCAGCACCATGAACGTGCTGTACAAGTAAAACTATAAGTGCTAAAGCAAATTACTCTTGTTTGATGCTGATTGGACTTCAGCACCCCAAAAGTTGTGTTAATTCTGCAGTGTAATTATTGGGTTCAAGTAGGTGCGACTCTAATAAAACAACCACCTGATGGATATACTTATCTATGGCGATAACATCAGGGAACTGTTTGGGTGATCTGGGGCTGGTAGTACTAGGGTGTGTTATAAATTTGCTTTTTACGTCATCAAACAGGATCAAATCAGCTGATGGGAGTGACATAGGCTACACTTGTGTTACCTAAAGCATACAACTTTGGAACGTCACAGAGTTCGGAAAAAAGTTCATGTGAAAGAGTATCGATAACAAAACGTTTTAAAGCCTGGTTACTGTGGAATTGGTCAATAAATTACTCTACTGTCTACAGTCTAACCATACATAACTTTTTACTTAGCTTAGTGTCGTTTTTGAAGAGATATACATTGTAGGCATATTTTACCAGTGCAAGTTTGTTATCATATTGTTTGCCTTACCAAATTGTTCTTATAGAAATAGAGAAACAAGTTGGGGTAGATTGCACCAGAATGTTTGGAAAAAACACATAAATGAAAGTATTGCATACCCACACTGTGCTTATTTAACTACCATAGGCGGGGTTTGATGTCAGTAAGTGGGGGAGAGGGCAAGCTTGGGCGAAAGACCAAATGACGCTGCCTCAAGGACGTGGGGTTCCAGGGTGGGGTGCCTGGGGCAGGGTCCAGGGGAAACGCTCCTTTGGGGACTAGGGGACAACGCCCTCGGAAGCTCTGAGGTATTAAATGATTTAAGACCATTGGAATCAAGCATTTGGCTGTCTTAAATAAAACACAGCTTGCACAAACAGATCATAGTATTCGCATTTTGACCATTTTGATAGTAGCCTTTTTAAAAAACAGGTCATTTTATGATAAAGAGGGTTTGGGCTTGTGGGTGGCTACAATGATAGGGAAGAGTTACTACAAAGCTATGAAGCACGCAAGAAGTTCTACTATAAGAAAACACGAAACAATGTATAAAACCACCTGATGCGCTCTGTCTCACGAGACATTTTCTGATTTGCTGATGGCATCGTATTGTACCGATTGTATCCTTTGCTAAGGTTCAGTATTATGCAGGGATTAGGGTTAGCGTTAGCCAGTGATAAAATTTTTTCCGAGGCAGTGCGCATTGGCCCTTTAAAACGGGTGCGGGCAGAAAACAGCATTACTGAAGACATTTTATTATAGCCCATTGTTTTTCTTAAATTTTTAGATACAATATAATCCATGGACCATCACATAAAAGATTATTCTACTTTCCCCAGTCAACTCATTTTAAATTTTATCTTCGTTTTTGTCGATTGTCTGGGACAGGGTAACCCCCTATTTCTCTAATTTTGTGAAAAGTAAGATAGCCTTGAAAATCCATGTTTAAGTATAATTTTGAAAGGACAATCAAACTTTGAGGGTAATAGGTACATAACTTTCCAAAATCAATGAAATGTTGCAATGGGTCATAGTTCTTACAGAGACATGGCCGCTATGGGCGTCCGCAGCCAGCATTAAAGCAATCAGAATTTTCATTAAAGGCTGCATCTTTGAAGGTGTGGCCGGCGTTTAAAGAAATTTTCCAGAGCCAAAATTCAGTGAGTTTAAAAAATGCAGAAAATTTTTGTCTTTTATGAGGTAAAAACCGCATCTCAATAGCTTGCAGCGTTTGGAAGATACAAATTTTCAAAGAAATGCAATTTTTTCTCAAG
>WURT03478063.1:0-22056 GCA_009936505.3 Holothuria glaberrima | reverse complement strand
ATGTGAGGCTATGACATCATATGTGCTTGCTTCAAGTTCACTTTCTGTTGAAAATGTGACAACTTGATGTGCTGATATCTTGAGAACCACACATCGGATTTCAACGGGAATTTCACCAGATTGCTTAGAGTAAGTACCCCTCTAATATATCAAAACTTGATTTGAGCTTAGACCCTTCTTTTAAGTTTGACTTGTGGCAAGTTGACACCACTGAACAGAACTTGCGCATACCGCTGCTGAAAGAGTAATGAGACGGGAAACAATATCGATCATCGTTTATTGCGAAATACGTTACCGCTACGTGTCACAAATACAATGCTTGTATATCTATCATATTTGTACTATTGTACTATTGTTGAAATATATTAGCAAAATATTTTAGATCAAAAGGATACAGATTGACAAGCCTTGAATTGTTGTCATTCTCATGATTATGTAAATATGCAGACGCAACGACGGAAGTGTATACAAACCATCAGTGCCACAGAGGTGACATATTCCCCCCCCCCCCCAATTCGTCAAAAAAGTTGAACTCGAAAAGAAAAATGCAGGACCAAATTTACGTTTGGGTTTATGAAAGGGAGACTTTAATCTGAGCATTCTGGTGAAACGTGCATTTAATAAGTACGTTTGGTTCCCAAGATATTACAAGCTAACTGAGATGGCACTCTTGTTACAAATGTGAACTTGAAACAAGTAGGCTTGCAGGGGTGATGTAATGGATTTATATTGATCACCAGTGTTTGCAAGTCTTTATTTTTTTTAACCAAGTGTCTTCTTCTTGGTTTTGAAAGGATAGCTAGTCTGCCTCAGGGTATGTTAGTTTTACAACACCCTAATGCCCACATTTCCACAGAATGAATGTATGAGAAATATGTGGCGTAAACTTGAAGCTATGAATTTTAACAAAACCGATGCTCTTTACATATGATAAGTTAGATTTCTTTGTTCTGTGTAATATCAAAATGTTTTTGTAATTCTAATTGTTTATGGCAAAGAATGTGCTCTCCCTCCAGAATATGAGCCCTTTTCCAGGCTTTAGCAAATGCACTGTCAACCTTATTGTTCTGTCAAATTGATTTAAGGATTAGGCCAATGCCTGATTATGTTGATGTGGAAAGAATGAATGAACGAATGAATGAATGAAATGAGCGCCAATCTTCTTATTCCTCCCATGAGATTTTTAGAGCATGGAAGTACTATTTTGGAGGTAGCATACTTCCATGGTCAGAGGAGGTCGAAGTTAGATCCTCCGTGAAATACGCAAGGGAAATGGCACATGCTTTCACTCAGTTAGGCTAGCTTGTCTTGGACCACGGAAGCACTACCTAGTACTTCCACGCTTGGACTTCAGGGTATAGACCCGTAGCCACACAGGATACTGGATGAAACTTATTTGAAGGGGCGAGATATTCTAAAATACATTCTCATCTTAGCCAGTCTTAAACGGAATCACGCATGACAAACCTACAATGTGAAAGAATGATCACGTTCAGTTCTCCACAGCCGCGGAGAAGCTACCGGTTTGTATACTCAGGCTAGGCCTTGGCTTTTGATTTTGTTTTTTAAATAAGCTGTTTTTACAATAGTTTGTGGTGAATTTTTGTTACTCTATTTCTCCCAGGGTGATATATGTAAGTTACATATCATTGAGCATCCAATTCCTGTGAAGAACGGAAGATGTACATTTTACGTCCAACCCCCTTCCCCTGGGCAAAATGTGACAAAACGAATCAAAAGAATGCATATAGGATGTAAGCGCAAATCGTTTCCCGTGGCCTCGGACTAGCCTCTACCAAGGGGTAGTAACCCCATGTTAAGTAAAAAGAAAGAGAGCCGCTACTCAGACCTACTCCTTATTTTAAAAATAAAGGCCGAATAATGCCCTTGACGAAGTTGACATATAAAGAATTGGGAGTGCTAGCCTGCCTAACTGGCCGTATTATCACCAACCAATGAGATCCCTACATCTGAGAACTTAGCAAAGAATGTCAGAGTTGACTACCAAGCTGTTCGGTAGGGAAGCATTTAGCAAACGTGCCTACTCACTAAAGGGTAACTTTAGCCCTGCCTGAAGTTTGAATCCCCGATATTCCCATCGGTAATACAGTACCGAAATACCACGATATTGCTATCTAAAGTGATATAATAATGGAAAACTGATAAATAGATATAATGATAGGCTTTATGTCGTCACAAACTTACAAATATTTTGTAAATGTCATGATGTACAAAATATTTTGACATTGTCAATAACTGCTATCCTTTATAGCATGATTATGTTTGGAGGAAAATATTCCACAGGCCCGCAGAAAGACTCTCGCTCGTCAACCCCACATCGTCTCCCTCTGCCGGTGACCACCACTCCTATGTCACAATTTTGGCAACCTGCCTGCAAATCGGTCGCCTAACTTTCCCACTGTGCATACGATATTCCTACAACCGTAAACACGTGGATACTTCTAAATAGGGCTTTCAAAACAGTTGAACACAGGACAATTTGGGGCTTGAATTGTGTAAAAGCCCCGTCAATTGTTCAGGACATTACGATAGAGGGCGCAAACAGAAAGCATAAACTTTGAGTTTACAAGTCTGGAGAGTTTCTCTTGTGCACCTATTTTATTACCTTATCCAAGGATGAGATTATTTTGGCAGTGAATAGAAAACACACCATGCATGAACGGGTTCGCTGTTTATTTAGGGACTAAGTCACACAGTTATTTATAAATTATTTTCCTGGAAACCATTCCACCGCCTCAGTTTGTATTACCATTCCATAGATTGGTTGGTTTAAGCCCTAGTCAGATAATTAGTGAAACCTTTTGGAGTCTTCTGATCGCATCGCATCCCGCCGAATCAGACGTTGAGTGCCCCCACGGCGAACGAGATAAGTATGGTAGTTATCTTACCTATGTGTAAGGAACCTACGGACCGGGGTCATGCGTGATCGCCCGTGGTCCCATCTTCTATGGAACACAGAGCAATATCATAGCTACATCATCTGTAGTCCTTGGCTTGTCACATGACTAAAATTTGGAGTTGGCGCTATTTCATGGTCCGGATGCCCATTATCAGCCCATTTACAACTATAGCAGGCTGTATCCAACGCCCTCCATCTTGGTAGTGGTTTCTCTGTGAGCCCGAGTGGCTGTTTGACTCTGAATTATTCACTGTTACTGGTCATTCTCTACATAGGTCATATATATATTTCCAGGTGTTTGTAATATTGCGAAATGGATCAGGCGCGATTGCAGGTGGGCACTCAACAGTCACGAGTAGAGGCCATTTTCATTGCGCACTTGAAAAAATCAGGACAATCAGACTATTTAAATGGGTATCCCTCAAGAGGTTACACTTGCCCAGTGTTGGGAAATTTTACCATGAGTTTCGTCAGAGAGCCTTATTGGGTACAATAAAATATATAACCCCGAAAGCGATCTGTCGCCTAACGATTAACTTTTTTTTTTTGCCTCTCAAAAATCCCAAGCTGTAAAGAAAGACAGATTCTTTAATAAGAACCCAAATTTTGTTCTCGTTTTACTCGGTTTAGTCATTCGTTGTTTCAGTTTCTTTTATTGTATTTCGGAAAGTTGAACTCTACCTCCCCTGCCAAGAACCCATGGGTGCCCACTCAGTAAGATTGGGGATTTCATACCAAATCCAATACCGAAGTTGTTTGCACGGTAGGACCACAAGCATCTCGCGGAAGGAGGATTGACCATTTGAGTCATCAAGCGGATGGGACGAGTATCATACAAATCATTTTATTCCCCTTTAAGGGTCAACCTGATCCCCGACAGTTGATATATTTTAGAAATCATTGAGCACAGATTCTTGTTTGTCAGTAAGTGTACCTAAGCGCCACATATTCATATTTGGCACACTTGGCCCCTGTGCAGTTCCACGAGTCAGATTTATAGGAAAGAACCCACTAAACCAGGACAGTCATGGAATGTTATTGTAATAACAAGGTTTTCTTCCAATCTTGTCATCACCAGCTCACCTCGACCCTGTCACCTGGTGATCATCATTCCCGTTAACGTCGCCCCGTCTACTGGGGCTTGAGGTTGTTAGCCTCTTCGGCAGTTCGAGGAACTTGCCTCCGTCTTCCAAATCCTGACACAACACTATCACTCTAAGAGGTTTTTTCAAAATCTTCCACTTTTTCAATAATTGCCGAACCCTGCCTTCAGTGTTCTTGTGTATATAGGGTTTCCAGTAGTATAAGATAAATTTTTCAAACACTGCTTCCACCCCTGTAATTCTATGTGAATGCTTTAAAATTTAGAGGAGTGTATAGCACGGTTATGCATCTCAGGACTCTTTACTATGATAAAAAATTGACACTGCTCGATCCTTCCCTGAACTTTTTTCCAAGCCCGTCCTTCTCTAAAGTCTTACCCATATGAGGCACTTCAACAAATCACAGGAGTGCAGTGTGACTGCAGTAGTGCTTCCACAATCCTGATCTAATTCTTGCTTCTAGTATCATGTTTGAAATATGTCTACGTCTTTCTTGTTAGTTCCCTGTTTTGGTCAATTTCAGTCTGAATAAATGAAGAAGGGGTAAACTACGGGTTGGACATGAAATGAAATTCGGGATATTTATCATCCTCGTACCTCACTTAAGATCAACGTGTTCAAATCAGCACAGGGCCTGCAAGGAAAAGTTTGAGATTGTTTATAGACTAAACCAGTGATTCCCAACGGGGGCGTTATCGCCCCCTGGAGGGGGGGGGCGTTTGAACAACTCAGGGGGCGATGAGAACTAAGGGGCGGCAGGGGGCATTTTGAAAAGATGGGATATTCAATTTAAACCAGGTCTTTACCACATTCCAAAAGGTCACCTCTAGCTTAACTCCCAAATTAGCTCTCCAAAAAAGGAGATAAAAAGAATACAACAAGTCGCATAGGTCTAACAATCCCTCCTCGAGTGCGATACTAACTTTGTGAATTATTTTAATGACAGGTGTCAGAAAATTGCATCTAATAGTGCTTAATATTAAAAATTTCCTGGCGAAGAACCCCCATATTCCAATCAGTGCCAATGAAAACTGTAACCGAATGGGGCTTGGCTAAAAATTAACCCATCACTTTTTCCTCGACATCGTAGTTTTTACTTTGCTGTCAATAGATAGGACATTCTGACAGAAGAGACAATTGTAAATAACTGAAACACTAAAAATTACTTTTGCAGTGTACCATAAAGGAACACTTTCAAATGTTTTCAAAATTGCAAGTTTGAGATGAGCTAATTTCTTCCTTCTCATCTCAAAAACCTGAAGGGCAGCTTGAGTGGCCACGGCAGTAGACTGTCGGAGGGTGCAAGAGAGGCATCTCCCCCCCCCCCTTGAGATTTCCAAACCGTAACTGAAAAAATGGCCTACTTTAAAAATTACTGAAAATACTAAAGACTCCATCCTCCTACTTGATTATGTTTTTGAGGTCCTCAGAACCTGGAAATCGCATATACGGGTTTCCTTTTTCTAATACTTTTCCGGGGAGGTCCCCGGACCCCCGCCGCAGACAGGTTCTTGTGCGGGTAATTCGCAAAAAAGGAATGGTCCTCTTTCCTCATGCATGATGCACAAGCACAGATGAAGCCTTTTATTCACTGAAGAATTAAGTATTGTTTTTAACCAGGTGTCCGGCACAGCATGCCAATACAAAATAAAGCCATATGACAACCTGTAATTTCATGCTGAAATTAATGAGCTTGTTTGACTTGAGTTCCTTTTAGTTATGTGTTCTCTAACGAATTGATTTTACTGAATAAATTTTTCAAGTTACAACTTTTCTTCTCGAAATCTCCGTTTCTAAAGAACGAAGTCTCAAAAAGTATTTAGACGGGGCTTTGAAAGTCCAGAAGGTTTGATTTATTTTACGTCAATCTGGGAGGCATTTTTGAAAAAAATAGAGCTACACACCAACCGAGGATGGCCCTAAAAGTATCACCATTTTGCATCTTAGGCACAATTCACAGCAACTTCTCAACTTCTCAGAGAGTAGGTGGGCTACCCCGGCCCTTAAACAGTATGCACCCCACGAACAAAAACAAAATAATAAAATGGGCACTAAATAATGCGAATTTCTCAAACACATGCTCAGTTATAAGCTTTGCCAAAGACATCAACTTGCACCTGAAAAGAGACTTTACAAAATGTGATTTTTTCCTGTTAGACCCCTCTTTTTAAACCCTTCCTTCAGGACGACAGTTGCAAATGCCAAAGAAAAGATTCGCCTGGGTGCGAATCTTTTCTTTACTATCATTAGTGTGCCACTGGACGACGCTGTTATGAACTGCCGCCTTTGAGATTTCGGCCAGGTCACGGCCCTGGTGCACGGTGGCAAAATTAAGTCTTTTAATGCGTCATGCGACCAAATACCATCCTTCCCCCAGTCACTATGTAATTTAACTTGCAGCATCAAAGAAGAGCCCGTCAAGTTGTAACTGTTATAAATACAAACTGGTCTAGGTTGGATTTTTGTAATTTCATTAGTGCGATTAGGTAATAGGAAGATATAAAAATTTGACGTACAGTGCTTTATTCTTGATTTGAAAATCTCTTAAATATCCGAGAGCTTCCCAGGCCTTTGCCCCTTGGTCCCCCACTGGTCCAGGGATCCCCATTAGAGGATTTGGAAAAAGACTGGCGCTCCACACTTCAACATGTGGTATTGATTTCATTGTTTTCTGCATAGCAATGCTATGTTATGGATCAGGTGGGGTGGGGGCCTTTTCCCAGTCCAATGCTGTGAAAGGGGGCGTTGAGCTAAAAAAGGTTGGGAACCACTGAACTAAACAAATGACGGCACGTGTGTGCAGGACGAGTGACCCGCTTCTCGCTTCACGGCACTACATTATTATGAATAGTAAATTATCTGTCCTCGGTTTACACTTGTTGATAAATCAACATAGTTTGGTGCCCTCAAGCTTCGGTGACTTTACTAAATTAAGCAAAGACCAGTTAACCTTCATAGAAGGTGTCAACTATGAACTCCCTTTTTGACTTACATACTCCATCAGTTGGTATTACCATGGAAGTAATACCTCGGACTTCCATGGTACTACAAGTGCCGCCAAAATAGGTGCAGGAGTAATATACGTCCGCCAAGCGAGCAAAGACCAATAGACTCAACTACACTTACGAAGTGACTACAGGCAAGCACTCAATATACTATTATTGGTGTACGTGCATATGGCAAGCTAGAGGAGAAGGGTTTTATGGTGTCCGAGTAGCAGCTCCTGGTCCAATCAGGTCCCTGTCACTCCGAATGGCAGTAACCTGTTTCAGCTTCTACTTCGCCATTCACTTCATCTCCTATGACTCTCAGGCGGTCCCAACATCGACGTTGGCCCATGATTAGTCTGATTTAGTTTTCAAACGATACTGCGACATACACTGTTACTATATGTGCTCATACTGAATGCTATTAGTGGACATTTGAAACTTTTATGTCAATGTTCCTACGCATTCCTTTGCATAGCTCCAGTGCCCATTGCACATGCATGTTAATCTAAGTGCCAATGCTTGGGTCCTTACGTAAAACTTGGAATCAATATATTGAGAAATTGAACTCATTTTCCCCTTCGTACGAGAAATAAGTCTAAGACAATACATCTTGTGTGAACAATTTAAAAAATACGAATAAGTTTTTCATCTAAAACTAGCCTAGTAGATTCTGGTCTAGCTTGGTTGTGTGCAGCTAGGCGATAATAGAGAGTTTTCCCCCAAATTGGTGAGATGTTGGTTTGTGGAGACAGCACTTGAGGGCGGAGATGGGGGAGTGGGCTAGGCTCATCTACACAGGCTTTGTAGTAGTGACACCCATTCTCATCATACTGGTGAAACAAAGGTTTTCATAAAATCTGTAAACTTCCCATGCCTACTCTCAAAATCATCCATGCTGTAGGCTTACCCAAGGAATCGAATCATTACAAGTGCAAGACCTCGTTTTCTGCAACCTAAAATTCTTCCTCTTAAGAACATATTAAGTGTGCTCAACCCTGTCCCCGACGTCTCGGATCGACCGACACACCCCATCGGCCAGGCGCTCACACTCAGCTGCGAGCCATGCCATATAAGCCTATGATAGCTTGATTTTGACAATGCCGTGGTCACGATGGTTGCGGTGTTTCAAGACGTGTTACGCCGTGTTGCACGCGTTGCCACTTACAAACTCTTGGGCAAACAAAGGGATGTCCACGCGTACAGTCATAGTCCCAAAGCGATATTAAACACTTAACACCTCTCGTTTGAAACGTGTAAAAAAAACTATTAAATATGATAAGCACAATTTATCGTGCTGTTGAAATATGTGACGAACGTAAGATCCTAGGAGAGGTGAAGATTTATCTAAAACAAACAAAACATGTGGCCAAACTCGGCAACAAGTGTATAGCATCGGCCGTGGGAACGTTGCACATGATTAGCGTTAGACGCGTCCACGAATCGATTGAATATTCTGATAGCGATTGGTAGACAAATACCGGGTTAGCTCGTCTATCAGATTGCTGGCACTGCTCCGCTCAGAATTATAGTTATGGTTATGTTTTAAAACTCATCAACATTCAATTAATGTCCAATGACACAGACGCGACTCTCTCATTGTAAGGAGACTTGCACGTACCACTAGCAGTAATGCTAAGTGACGGTAAGCTTATATATTAAACATAACTTTACATTACTACGTGTTTTTTGGTGTTTCTTGTAATGCTCCTTACTCTGGTTTGAGTATAGTCCTTTATTACACATAATCTACAAAGACAACGTGATAGCTGAGAAGTATGATAAAATAACGGTAGATCACTCTATAGGCCGGGGGTGGGGGTTGACCCCCCATGACCCAAGCTTGAAAAAAATAATGACAAAACACATGATCACTATAAAGTTTATTACGTTTGAGGCACAAATATTTCACAATTTTGTATCTGGATACCAAAAAAGCTTTTTTTTCCTCCATAGGGGAGGGGCAACTCCTCCCCTTAGATCCCTCCCCATGTCGCACTCCATACCCCTATCCTGGTTAAGCTACTGATATTATTACTTAAGTCAATATAGCACGATGCCTATGTATACATTTGGAAAAGATTAATCAAAAAGGCGTATCTGTAATATTGAAGAAAACCTTTCATTCTGGGCCAACATGAAGGTCACGCAACCATAAATTCTTATACCATCGGAATAACACATAAGTGTAATAATCACTTCCCCTCCACACATACATACACACTGATCATATGCATACGCCCACACACTCGCACATACATACACAGACATATACCGGTACATCTCTTCAGCAAATCCTTTATTGCAATATATCCAATATTCGAATGTTTTCCCTCTAAGCCCTACTTTCTTCAAGTTGCCTGAGGTACTACCCCAATGCACAAATCTGTTTTAAAGTTTTGAACGTTTTCAGGGGACATGTCCCACACACCCCCTAACTTCTCGAGCACCTCTAGGTTCTGGGACCTGCTATTTCACGCCTTCAGCCCTTGCGACAATACAACTTGGCAACCCCACACTATTTTGAAATTGCGCGCATCGACCTTGTAACACCATCAATATTGTTTAACATACTGGCGGGAAGAACATTCCGCCATCACAAATGCAGACTGCTGATTTGTGTACCGGTCGGATACGCGAGTAAGTGTTAAGGACGGGTCACACGACAGCGATTTTCAATCCGAAATCCGATCCTAATTTTTCTAAACTGGACCAATAGTTTTATATTCAGACTTTGTTCTACTGTTCTAGGGATGATCCCGCTATATCGATAACCGGTCCTAGTTTATCTCACGATAAACTGTTCTGCTACCATAGCATAACTATATACCGCTCAACAGACAGACAGAGCGGTATTTGTTGGAAAATAAATCCAGTTTTGTACGCGTGTCCGATAAACGCTGTCTGCCAATGTGACGTCACGAAATAATAAGTTAACATTTCATTTTCATAGTCCTTTGATACAAAAATCATATATTTACACACGCTGGCAAATTTTTAGCTCTTTCCGACCACGAATGGAGAAGATTTCAACTAAAACTCACAAAAATCGGACCGTGATCCTATCTGAAATCGCTTTAGTGTGAACTGCGCTAAGTCTAATACTACGTCCGCTCGAAGTCGACGAGTGCGTACAATGTACTTCATTGTTTGCCCTCTAAGATGACGTCGGATGAGTTTGCGTGACGTTATTGCATAAATCTATGATGCAATGAGTTAGATGAACTTTCAGATAGATCAAAGATAAGCAACCTAAACCATCAATGTAAAGTCAATAGTGTGGTAGTTCTCCATACAGAACATCCACACAAGTGACCGTCACGTCCACTGCTCTTTATAGCAGGGCTGTAACCGAGTCCACCTAACTCAATTCCAGGCCAATTCCGATTCCAGTGGCCACCATTCCGGGCCAATTCCGAGTCCAGTACCCTCCGATTCTGAGCCAATTCCGATTTCAGGTTTTCCAATTCCGGGCCAATTCCGAGTCCGGCCATTTGACAATGTATCGCCTTATGCAAATGCTTTTGTACTGTTTACACATATGATGAAAATGAGCACTTTTCAGGTGTCAAGTTTATACTCTTTTTACCTTAATTTAGTTGACTGTATCGTTGCCTCAGCACATCAATGAAACTTTCCTTTTTGTGGACTCTACTGGAATCGGCTCTGAGTCCAGCTGAGCCCATTCCGGGCCAAATCCGATACCGTGACCTACCTTTTCGGCCAATTCTGAGTCCGGCGAAAAACGGACTCCAGCCTGGAATCGAGTTCGAGTCCGGACTCGGATGTTACAGCCCTGTATAGCGTCCCCTACCTGTATAGCGTCCGCCAGATGGGTGATTGTCATCTCTCTGGGATCCGAACTACCAAGATCGGTTCCATGGCCTTATTATAGTCCTATTGGTTAATGCGCCTACACGTAAATCCGGGATTTGGGTCCGAGTCCCTGTGGACGTGGTCAAACTTTCACCAACGTTAAGTCCATTCACTCATTTCACTTAATATGCATATATGTATGTATAAATATAAATAAATATATGATCTACATATAAATATATGTATACATGTATATATATATATATATATGTATATATGTATAAAAATTAACTAGTTATGATTAAACACAAATATATATATATATATATTTGTGTGTATGTGTGTGATCCGTAGAAAGACTACTAATTATCCATTTCTTTCTCATGAACTCGTTTAACAGATGGTAATTAGGTCATCATTAATGAGTAAGTCAAAAGTAAAATGAACTATTTCACATCTTAGTACACCTGCGGGCATCGGCACTACATTAAGGCATATGATTGATGTTTGCATGTCGTTTAAAAGGGATTTACGACCTTGTCATAACCTCTTCATGATATGCAAATCATGGGAAATTAATAAGACTACTGTAATACACGTTGTGTGTTTTATGTTATGCATTGTGAGTAATAGACACGTCACACACTTCGGTGTTTTCCAACATTGCTGCGCGACATGTGTCGTTTTCATAAATATAATATACATAACATATACGCGCCTATTATTCACACTGTGCTGATAGAAGGTTCAATTAGTATGTGATGTTTACTTTACCCAAATCAAAGGTGTTGAGATCGATCTTCTTTTAAAACGACACAAAAGCACTAAACAATTGAATGAATGAATCAAAGCAATAATTGACTACCATTTGCAATCATCTCGGTACATTGCAGCAAGCTTGGCGGAGGTGAGATGTAAGTACAATGGGACACGGGCTGTTGCGACAAATCATTAGCCCTACCAAAACTAGCCGGGTGGGTGGTTAGTTAAACCAAGGACTTCCATCTAAGTTTCACTTGATTAGTTGAGGAGGTTCTACATAGAACGAAAGTATACTGTGGGAATTCCCTTCGCCAAGTCCTTTGTCGATTTACCATACAATACAGCTGTCAACGAATACTACAAAAGGCGGCAAATCTGACAACGTGTTTTTTTTTATTCTTTTATCTATTTTATTTTATTTTTTTTGAAAAAGAGGGGGTTCTCACTATCCAATGATGAAAATCATTTCAAGACAGTGCAAACACAAACTCTCGTACAAAATAAAAGGAAATTTCGTATGTTTGTTTTTATCACATCGTCTGGTCTTGGATTTTGGACAAAGGGATGTTTAAAGCTGACCAACAGGAAAAGTTGAGAATAAGTAATCAGCGGGGTGTCATGCGAAATAATAACTTAAAAAAGTTGGCGTCGAATCATTTTGAAGGATATCAGTTAGGCATCCGTTAATATCATGAAATTGTCCTTGTAATCGGGCTTCAGGGGAGATTCAAACGAAAGAGTCGCTGATCGTATAGCAAGTCGACTTGCACTCAGTTCCGGACTTACGTCCGTTTTTGCGGACTCGGAATTGGTCCGAAATGGGAAGTCCTAGGACTGGAATTGTCAGGGAATAATTAGCCTACACAGATGTTAGGCTTAAGGCTACATTGTTATACTGGTGAACAGTTTTATACATGAATGGTAATACACTGTCAACTAAGTTACTGTTACAGGGCGGGTCAGACTATAAAACTGGCTTCTTTAAGGGACAATCATTTAAATATAGTACACATAGCATTTGCATGACCATAAATTGTCAAATGGTTAGAACTGAGTCCCGAATAACGGACCCTGGAATCGGACTTGGCTCGGAATTGGGGGTGGGTGGACTCGGATACAGCCCTGGTTGATACCATGTGGCTGCTGTCAGTCATTGGCTAACTCACCCTAATATGACACAGAGTACTCACCATATCATTATCGATGTTTGGCTATTCTCATTACCCGATGCAACAATATTTTTTATCATTACGGATATATGTAAGAGAATTAAGAGAAAATTTAGCCGATATTCATACAGGGCCTGCTGTGACTGCATACTCCCATTTTAAGAACTGTAGATTTTTTGGGTAAATCTGTTACTTCTCCATTGTCCCATTTCAGATTAACATTTTATCAAAGATATAACCTAGCACACTTATTGAAGTCTATTCGCATATAATGACTCTTTCGCATTCCACATTTGTGCTATCGTATTCTAGAAATATGCCCCTTAAACAGATTATCTGTAAGTTTATCTATCTAGAATAGTACATGTTTATCCGTGTTATTTCCTTCAAAATTTCTCCACATTTCTCGTTCTTTTCATCCGTAACTCTTCCGTCTTACTCGTGGGTCTTAAACTAACATAAGCCGACCAAACTTTTGAAGAGGGCGTTCTTCCTCTTTGTTTTCCATAAATATAGTCCACTAACTAGCCCAGCTGTGTTTGCTTGGTGGATGCGTAAGATCTTAAACAATGGGAATTTTCTTGTGACAAAAAGATGTCAAAGAAATTTTTCACTGATTAAACAGAAAGACTCTGCATTAATGATGTTACATGCCATTGTTTGTAAGCCCATTAAAAGGTGCCTTGAAGTAAACTAAATTTGTATGGAAGAACATTTTATATTCTAAATTCCAGGAAATGGGTCATAAAAATAGCTAGTTTTAATTCACTGAGAAAGCCTATTTATACCAAGATATTTGGACCGTCAATCTAACAAAAGAATTCCAAGGACTGGACTAAAAAGTAATTTCATTGACATCGAAATCACAAAAACAGCGTGGACTAATGGCTAATACTATCTAGAGTCTGAAGTCTTTTCCGTTGGCAAACATTTAAGTGGTTGATGCAGGTAAAACGTCACTCATAGTGGGATTAAAGCTCGTAGCTGGGAGGAGGGGGAACGAGGAGCGGCACCCTCGTGACAAATTTACGCCCGTTAGAAATAAAAAAATACCATTGATTTAATGAGTAGTAGTATATCCCACCCTAAAACATATTTCGCCTCCCCTCGTCTTGCTGGAAGCTACCCCCTCCCTCGATATCTTGTCTGGCTAAGAGGTTCCAGTGGATCAGACAAAATTAAGCTGAAATAATTGGATGAATTTAACTATTTTTAGCACATGTTTGCAACATTGAATATGGAAGGTAAGTAGTATAGTTTGTAATTAAAATTACACTTCAACTAACCTGGAAGAGTTCATTTAATGAATTTCTATTAAATAATTTTCAGAGATTTTCATTAACTTTTCCCTCGCGACCACCATACATTTTGCCCGATCCCCTTATTTGCTCGTGACCCATAGTTTGCCGAACGTCCCCCGAGCATAGTGGCACGAGCAAGAGAGATGGGGCAGCTTCACTATCCAGAGTTTAAGCAAAATCTATTGCTTGGGTAAATTGAATATCAAACAATTTTCTCGGGCAATAAAGAATTTTCTCGTACAAGAAGAATCTATTGACCTCTCTAGAAAAATGACCTCACGCCCATGTGTCCTACAGTGCATTTACAAAACAACAGATGCTATTATTGATTTCCTTGTAAAATCCAAACGGGAATAAACATAAGTGCTGGAAGCTGTTTGAGACTGGAAGGGGGGGGGGCGTCTGAAAATTGATTTGGCTCGCCGCCCTGTGGAAGGGGTCTGGTAAAGGGTGCCCCCATCCTCTTCGGAATTTTTTTTTTGAATATTTGAGGGTCCTTAGATACAATTTGGTGCAGCATATTGGACAAATTTTAAGGAAAATTACTCCCAATTTTTGACATTTACAGGGGAAACAAATAATCGGTTTCGTCCTTGGATTGAGGGGGAATCATACTTTCGCCCCACCACATTTTTTGACTGAGGGGCTAAAGGACCCCAGCCCCAAGCTTCCTACGCCTTTGGGAATAAACATTGTTCCGCGAAACAGCTATTATTCCCCTCCCCCCAACAATAATTAACCGATAACCCCACCCTCACAGACGCGTCGTAAGAGACATATTTCAGTTTTTAGTGAACGTACATAGTGGAATGGATTTCAAAGAATTTACGACTAAAGCTTCCCTTGTCTGGTGTGGTTTCGTCAGCAGTTCTGTCTGTCTGTCTGTGTACATGTCTGCGAAACAAAGATATAACCATTGACTATACGTAGCCTTCTGACGTATAGGCTAGTTGACACCCATTCATAACCGATGAGTATAGGCTAGCTAGGTTAGTCATAGTATTATTTTCATTTGCCTTAAGCTGGTGCTACACATTCAGCGTATTCGTCGCGATTCGACAAGTCGCTGGGCTACACATCGAACTAACTTATCATCTGTTACTCAATTGTCTACCATTTGATTTCCGACGAGAGTGGTCACATGTACAACTAGCTCGGGCACTGTGCGGGCTACACATAGTTGCCCAACGCATTGAAAAAAAAAGAAAAATATCATCATGACAAATTCTGTTTCTTTATCCCAGTTATCTTAACTCGGCACCGCCCCTATGAAGGCGTTTTGAAGCCCAGGGCGATATACGCTTTGGGGCGGCAGGGGTGTTTGATAAAAAATAAGAAACCTAACTAACTGTAAACAGGTAAATCAGGGATGAAAAAATACTACGCAGTTTCCTCTGAGCTCTCATATAAGTATTTACAAAATGGAAAAGTTTGTTAATAAAATAAAAGGGCAGATGCCAGGAAATGCTTGCAGGGTGAATTCCCATGCCCTACAGTTGAATCATTAATGGCTTTCCTAGTTGCAAATACGTCATATTGCATAATAACAAGCTATCCCGTTAAATTGTTTAAGGATGTACATGTTTTGATTGTCATATGTCAGAAAACCATGATCATTATATGTTTAATTGCAAAATTTGCCGGGGGACCCTCCGATCCCCCATCAGAACTTTATACCCACCGGGCCCGTTGGTTCGGGCTCCGCCATCACACAGTGAGCTCTCCCCCCCCCCCCCCCCATTGCTTTAGTCCGCTCCTAAATCACCAGGTATTTATATTTTTGTACCCTTTATCTTAACATTTGTCCTCACTCCTTTTCAGTCATATTCCATAGACTAGGGAAGAGAGGCGTATGCCTAATGATTCAGGCCTTGAAATTGCCCGCTTGGCGGACGTGTATTAAGCCGCTTTTCCACGAGACCGGTACGGAGGCGGAGGCGGGCGCGGATGAAAAACAATCCAATGTAGTTCCCTTCAGCTGTTTCCAAGACGCGGGTGCGGCTGCGGAGCGGGCGGACGCGATTTTTCGAATCGATCATGTAGCAAATTTTTCCGCGCCCGCTTGCTGCCGTGCGGTATTTCGTCATCATTTTCTTGGGATTCCCCTTGTTATGACATGTGTTCACTACTTGTGCAGCAGATGACAGTTGTGACATGTGCTCACTAGTTGTACAGCAGAGTTGTACATCAGCTTACAGTTGCGGTTCACTATGGGATCAAAACGGCTATCGAAAGAACAAACCGAAGAGCTCATCGAGCTGGTGCGGTAAAATCCGTACCTGTACGATGTGACCAATGTGGGCCATGCTGACGCCACCAAGTTTCCAACGTTTGGTTGGCAATTACCGAACTTGGGACCTGAGAATAACGGCAAGTCTTTCTCGTGGTTCAGTTGTGTCCCTTGAGTTGCAGGCTTTATCAAACCCTGCTCAACATGGTGAAGAATTTAGGCAAACCGTTCCCTTGTTGAACGGAAATACTGGTAGAACTTATCCTCCTTAAGCTCTCCAACGAGATTGTGGTAGGCGCCTTGTGCCTTCCTCCTTTGGTTTATCGGGCGCACCCACCATCGGTGCTTTCTCTTCGTTCGGCGCTTTCGTCGTCGAATATAGGCTTCAAGGCAAGGATTGTGATCTTCTTGTCAAGTACAGAAATATGTCGACGCAACGTGTAGAGGGAATCCATTTCTACGATGTGGCGTGATAATAAATACCCGGGAAGCAATGGTGGAAGCTGAAACGGGCTCAAGACCCACACCCGCTCAAAAACTCTCACGTCTGTGCCCGCTTCAAGGAAAACAACGCCCTCACCCGCTCCGCGTCCGCCTCCGCCTCCGCGCCCTCACCCGTCTCGTGGTAGAGCAGCTTTACTCCTGCACCTATGTTGGCTGCACTCGTTATACCAACGTCTGCGAACTTTCGCAAGAATTCTTCTTGAAACTGCACAACAAACACAAATTATAAATATTCAACGAAAAATCGACCAAAGACTAAAGCATGTCTAATTACCATGCTGTTTCAGGCAACCAACGTCAAATGGGTTTTAGTGTGTGATTTCTTCCGCTTAAAACTCACACAATGAAGTTCCATTGACTTACTGTGAAAAAGTGAACGTTGCTAGCTGAAGCTTCGTCGTGCAATATGAATATTCATATCTTGAATCTAATCAACAGTCAAGAGGTAACATCAAATTGGGCTCATGAAAAAAAGTGAAATTGGATGATCTCTGTCATTGTTCGTAGGTGATAGAGTATGTACGTCAAACAAGGAGTACATATCGGACACCTGCTATGAAGGTTAGCTTTGAAGGGCAGTTGTTTTACGACGCTAAGCGACCACAAATGTGGTAGGCTTTTGAATTACAACTTCACGTCAGGTGGCTATCCAACTCAACAATTCAGATCAAATTTGTTCTTTTTTTCTCCAGAAAAGTCCGTTCAGATGGGAAAACCGTAGATTGTTGTTGATGAAAAACTCACCTTACTTTGACCCTGCCGGGGATTGAACCCCCAACCTCCCGGTTGCCAAGTTTCATCGCTTCAAATGCCATCGCCTTTGTCCACTCGACCACAGGATATAATGACTTTGGGTGAAAGGAGGCGATGGGCTTAAAATAGTTGGGCACCACTGCTTTAGCCCTAACCATTGCTTCCGATTTGGCTGGTACCACGTCGTCGATGAATATGACAAAACGTAGTTTGCATGACTTTATTTATGAGGATAAAGTTTGAACCTGTCGGAGCCAGAGGTAAAACTTCCTTAGAGGGGGCCTCAGGTCCTACCCAAGCAAATTTTGGATATTAAACACAGCAAGATGTAAATTCTGGAATTTAGAAATCAAGATATGACCACAAAGAACTACAATTTTTCATGAAATCATACGTCATCATGAGACCGAGATAGCCAAGCAAGAAGGTTTGCCGAAACCTCCACAGGTACATTCTCCAGAAAAAAATGAAAATAAACTCCGTTAAATGTGGTTTCCTTAATCTGGAAATCAAGAAAGTGTAGTAAGAAGTATTTATATGCATTGTTAATTATTATGCAGTGTTAGGTGACCACTCTGCATATTCGGAATAGGTTAGCCAGTTACTATGATCATGTAGGCTATCTTTCAAAACGGTCACTTAATTGGAGAAAAACAAAAGGGAAGGTGTTCATTGGCTGAGAGTTCGGTATTTTGGTAATATTATAGAGTAGCTCAAAACTGAAATTTTAAACATATATATCACAAAGCTTGAAAATGGATCCCAAGGGTCTAACTCCCATCTGTACAGGAGATTCCTGAGCTGAGATATAAAATGTTGAAGCTTATTCACTCAGTTCAAATGGTAGATTGCGCGATAATTTGTCTTGTCATTCTTGTACTCCTTAAATCACCGTCTACGTTTTTCTTTGTTTTTTTTTTCAAAAGCCATTGCACCTTGTGCCAAAATGTCATCACTGTCTTACTGGTATAGGATGACTTGTTTGTATAGGCCCTCTTCGTACAACATGCTATGCAAGGGAACAGTTTAACTGTTTAAAGGTCATACAAACATCTTTAATTTCAAAAGAAAACAATAGCGGTAATTTTAGTTGTACAAGAAAGGCATTACAATTATTGCACAATCAACTATTTCAAATAAAGTGAATAAATTTCAGCATTTTATGTCTCAGCAACTGAGTAAGCTATGAAAATGGGAATTAGATGAATAAAATTTCTTTTCCAACCTCTAAAACATACATTCTTGTAATACTAGACTTTTGGTCCACATTAAGCCATTCCCCCAAGATGGTAATTTTAGTTCATTTTTACAGGGAACTTTTTTCAAATATTTTGGAAAAAAGTTTGCAGAGGTGTATTTAAATCTGCATGGGCTATTTTCATTGCTAATAATGTTGATAATTATCTAGGAGGAGAGGGGTTGGAATTTTTGTGCCCTTGTTAAGATATTTCAGAAGCAATTTTGCCTGCTGAGTGGGCGAATCGATCGTCACTCCGTGCACCATTTGCGCTTATTACATACCTCAGGGGAACTAATAGCCTAAGCGAAGCTTTACCACACGTTGGCTTGTAACGTGTACACAATTTTTGGCAAAACCTACCTTCTATAGATCACAGAAAATGACCCTTCCCACTAAAATATAGTGCAGGTTGTCCAGGCATGAAGATAAGATGATTAAATCATGTAAACAGAATGCGGTCAAGTGATGCCTGCAACCAGGCTACAATAAATGATTGCTTAAAAAGATCTAACTTACTTATATTTTCTCACATCCTGGGAACCAGGCCTCTCCCAAGCCGCTCGCCAACTCGCCATTGACGAGTAACATTTTCATCATGGCGAGCTTAATGTACCCTTCTCCCGCCAATTTGGCGAGTGGTTCTTGAACCTCTCCCAGTGTACATGCAAATTGATACATGACTTCATTTCCAATGCATAACGGTTTTTCTGGATACATTGCCGCTGCTTCAGTTACATTCCTGAACGTTGTTTTACAATTCGTGCAACTTAATTAAAACTTCGTCCTCTTTCCACCAAACACTGTCGAATGTATGTTGCGTTTAGTTTGTGGCAACGGCTTGAGCAAGTCTGTTTTGCCGGAGTTGGCGACAAGGTCAGTGGGAAACTACTTCGTAAAATAGGTCGCTTCCGTGCTTCGTGTTAAGCATGGGCCTTTGTACTGTTAATCGGTATGCAATTGTTACGGAGCCCCTCACTAAGGATGGCCCTTTTCGCAGAGGATCTTAGAATGGGATTTATCCATGCATCCCTCACCATCGAATGCCAAATACGATAAACAAAAGAAGGTGAAATTCATATCAGTTTATAAGGTGAAAACCCTGTAAAATACGGCTCGCGTAAGTAGCAGTCGGTGATTAAGTTACCAAGTTAAGAGTGAGGCCGGTTCCAGCGAAATTCTTTTCTCTCTCCACAGTGATTTGACGGCACCTACTGGGCGTTTGCGATGAGGGGGTTGACATGAAGGTGTTGGAAGTACTAAACTGTGAAAATAAATGAAAGCCTATGCTATCTCAGACTTACTCGGCATTTTTGGCGCCAAAATCCCTAAATTCATGTGTTTTGTATAATTTCTTTTCTTTTTGACCGACAGTTGCTGTGGAAGGCTAGGCCATAATAAGGGTGAAAAGGTCAACGCTAGGTTTGATCATAATTTTGTGTAGTCTGGCAACAATGTAACACTGACTTATGTGGCGAGTAGATATTTTGTTCTGGCGAGTGGAATTTATATGCCGCTCGCCAATTGGCGAGTTGGTTGGAAAGTTTTCTTCGAGACCCGCTGGGAACCACCGTCTAGAAGGGCTATACCCCGTCTCTATTCTTTTCTTGCCATGATAAATCTACAAGCCCTACTCCATCCAATTTTCGTGTAGCCTACACGTTGTATCCCCTACCCAATGTGTCACCTTCCCCACCTCAGACGAATCAAATAGCTGTCCTTTCATCCACAGTCGCAGGTTAATTTATGATTGACATCACTAAGTACAATGAATGTCCGTTACCAACTAACTTATCGTTTCGTTCGTGACCTTCATTCAATTTTTTCATTCAAACTTTAATCAAGTTTATCCGGGGATTTTTTAGGGAATCTTCCCGACTATACAAAAGAAATATATTTGCAATCAAGGCGAAAATCGTCTGACACATCCACGGGAAATTTGCTTTTTGTGTTTCGTTGACAAGCCTGACGTCAATTTGGAGTAAAGTTTTTTTCCTCAGGATTGTTCTGTGTGGTTTTATTCAAACGTCCCTATAGGCAATCGATGTTTCCATATTCTTTTTATGAGCAATAATGGATTTGAAAGGAGTGATTGTAGCTAGTATGGCCTCAGTAACTCGTGTGCTATCTCTCTACTTCATAGAAATTCTTTACCGTTTAATCATTGTACCGGGCCTTTTGTACAATCGCCAAGCCATAATTCTTGATATACTCCAACGTAAATATAATGTAACATTTAACCTACATTGATGTGATCCGATAGACCATTTGGTAGATAGGTTACAAGAAAACAAGGTAGCAATGATACGTATGTTATATCAATATTGCCGAGGTATTCTGCTATTGTACAGAATCCGCCATATAGCTCAATGGCACAACACTGAGGTACACGTACACGGTGACACACGTTGATCAGTGGCGTGTGGCAAGTAGGATGGGGGTGGAAGGAAGGGTGCCCCTACAGAAAATTTTAACTAATAAAATGAGTGACAGAAAAAAATTACAAAAAGAAATTTGTCGAGAACGGAGTAACGTTTTGTTCCCCCGTATAATATCTGGTAAAAGGATAATAGGCCTAATATGTTGATAGGCTAACTTAATAAGTTCTGCACGACTTTTTGCCACAACAGAACATATAAATGTGTCTTAAGGCCGGTTTATACACTTCCAAATTTCTACGCGCTATAAAGCTATATGAATCATACACGGTCATCCCTAGCTCTTCCTGACCATTCACAGACAAAGCTCAAAAGTTGCTCAGTGTTCAACTTTCATAGCTTATATATAGCGACAGTCTGACAGTATAGGAAGTTTTAATAGGCCTTTATTCCATGAGCACCTGCTCTCTTCACACCGTGTACCAAATGACAACCATATTTATATGTATTATTATGCAACATTTATTGACGAATAATATGTTTCCCTGTTCTACATATATGCTAGCCCGGGGATCGAGGCAGCAGGTGAAGAATCGCTGGTTAGGTAAAAAATCTCAAATGCACTTTTCCTCAAAATCACATATGAGTTACGGTAAATATTTGTATAAAACAGAATAATTGGCTATCTCTGTGTGACTATAGGTCAGATGGTTGTATTAGGAGACAACAGCTTTAAGCCGGGGGGGGGGGCAGAGTACAACATTTTTCACTTTCAGAGGTCTGTTTACTGATGTTGTCCCCCTTTTATCCCTGAACATTTTCAGTTGGGCCTGGAACACCTTTTCATCACAAGTTTATAGGGCTGCAGTTAGTTAGTTAGTTAGTTAGTTAGTTAG
>WURT03477952.1:0-22057 GCA_009936505.3 Holothuria glaberrima | reverse complement strand
AATCTACATACCAAATATGAAAAGTGTCGGTCATTCCTATCTCGAGATATCATGATTACAAGGTTTTTGGCTCTTGACCTCTCGTGACCTCAAATGACCTTTGACATCTGCCAAAAAGAATAGGGTTCTTCCTCTCAACATGAACAATCTACATACCAAAAATGAAAAGTGTAAGTCATTCCTATCTCAAGATATCGCAATTACAAGGTTTTTGGACTTTGACCTCTGGTGACCTCAAATGACTTTTGACCTCTGCCAAAAACAATAGGGTTCTTCCTCTCAATATGACAAATCTATATACCAAATATGAAAAGTGTCGGTCATTCCTATCTCGAGATATCACGATTACAAGGTTTTCAGACTTTGACCTCTTGTGACCTCAAATGACCTTTGACATCCATCAAAAACAATAGGGTTCTTCCTCTCAACATGAACAATCTACATACCAAACATGAAAAGTGTTGGTAATTCCTACCTCGAGATATCGTGATTACAAGGTTTTTGGACTTTTACTTCTGATGACCTCAAATGACCTTTGACCTCTGCCAAAAACAATAGGGTTCTTCCTCTTAACATGAACAATCTACATACCAAACATGAAAAGTGTCGGTCATTCCTATCTCGAGATATCGTGATTACAAGGCTTTCGGACTTTTACTTTCCAAAAACCCTCTGCGTAACTAAAAAATACCAGTACCCTACTATTGATATTCCATTCATGGCTCATGTCATCATTTGTACACCAAGACAATTTTTCTTGGTTCTGAATACTAACACGAGGGGGAGCACAATGAAAACATGGTCCACAACAAAAGATGAAGTAACCTTGCAATTTTCGGAAAAGTTCCACCACCTTTTGGGACTTGTCTATCCTGAATTCAATGACTTTTTCAGTTTCAGGAACAGCCGTCTTTGTTCCATTTTTGTGCTTGTCTTGGAGCTTTTGAGGGAGAGGTTTTGAAGACTTACCAGGAGCAGGAGAAGAGAGACAGGAAGATGGTTGACAGGGTGGTGGTTTGACTTCTCCACTGGTACTCTTCACTGGAGCCTGACCAGGAGTAGGGGAAGGTGGACCAGGTGATAGCTGCCAAGCTGGTGGTTGAACCACCCCATGTGAACTCTGTACTGCACTTGCTCTTAAGTTTGATTGAGGTGAACCTGATGCTTGTGCAACTTTGGAAAGGGATTGCTGACGTAGAGCAGCCTGCTGATTTTTTTTATAGCGAAGGTAAGAAACTAGTTCTTTCCCATTGAATTTACCTTCTCTGTCAGCATTCCAGATCTCAAGTTCCTCCTTACTATGGGCAAACTGACACAGGTTTGATTTAACCTGACAATTTAACCCTCTGAAAAAGAAATTGCACAGCCTGAATGTACCTACAAATTTCACCTTAGTCCTTTGGCGAATGCGGCCCCAAATCTTGCCATGATTTTCCAAACTTTTAAGAAGACAAATCAGGATCACACCAGTGCAAACATGGCGAAGTTGCTGGTTGTAATTAAATGCAAAAATACCCTCTTGCTGTGGCTGCTTAGTGAAACATTGCGGACAAGCTAGATTGAAACAAAAATTCCCTAACCATTGCTGGGTGTAAGGTGAGAGTGCTGGCACACTGATATGGAGTAATTGATTCCCTAATTGGGATTGTTGCAGTGGTGGTGACATGGATGACTTCTGCCCCCAAGGTGCACTTTGAAAAGGCTGTTTCCCTGAGTGAGGTGGCTGTGGTAGTCGTTGTGGTGGTAATGATGTGGATGGCCGCTGCCTTCCAGAAGCATTTTGAAGATACTGTGAGGGTTCGGGAGCAGGTGATTCCTGCCTCCTTTGGTATGGTGAATCTGATCTAGGCTGTAACTTCTGTCCATAATGTGAATGGTGCTCAAAGTCACCCAGTCCATATCCATGGTTGCCAGTACAGGGCTGAGGAACTTTTCGCTTGGCACCCTGGAATTAAATGCAATGACCAATTTGAAAGCCTCTGAATAATTTTGAAAACAAGGGGAAATACACATTTTGAAAAGAAACACCCTTACTTACATACCATTGACAAAAATGATGCATGCCAAAATTCTGTCCCATAATCCTTTGCAAATACTTTTTGAAAAAGGGTCTATTTTGAGAATGATGGGGAAGGACTTTATAAGTTACACAAATACAAAAACATGTTTAACACAGTATCTGCACAACAGATAAAAAAGCTGCAATTTACAATCCAAAGAACTGCAGTTTGCAATTCAATTTTCCACACAAAAGTTAGTTGTAAATCTAAATGTTCTCATGCCCTGCAGCTATAAGACCATGCTTTACGTGTTTTAACTCTTCAGTTTGCTATATAAAAGCTGGGACACCTAAATTGTTAATCAATTTGAATATTGATTTGTGATAATTCCTCATCAGTTTGCTTACATTTTGTCAATTGCTGTATGAAATAAAAGATAAAAAGAGTCCTACCTGAAAAGTTGAATAATCTGTGCTACCATTGAAATCATTCAGCCTGTCGTTCTGTATCATATTATCTGACCTGTCTTTTGATGCTGCATTTGAAAAAAAAAAATGCATAAAACAGAAGGTCTGAGACCTTAACACGATACACAATAACATGGTATGATAAATATGGTATGCTTGGTTGCAAAAGTGGGGAAAAACTGTGGATAATCATAGAATGTGTTGGTGGAGAAGGATGCATTTTTCTAGGTTTAATGTGCAGTTTGTAAATATGGTGAGTCAAATAAGCTTACATTGGACGTTAGACTCCATACAGCCCTTCTTAAAAATGACAAAACTGACAAAACACAAGGTTCAAGATAATAGGAAATGCTAGCAAAACTGCAAATTTATCATGTATCCTCTCAATAGGTGTTTAAAATACACTTCATAAAAACAGGGCTCCCAACAGTCAGACAAAATAATATAGGAATTTTTGGATGAATATACAGGATTTTGTCTCCGGAAATATAGGAAAAAATAAACCGTTTTATAGGAAATATAGTTAAAGTAGGGGGGTAGGCGGTATCACCAACTGACATCACCTGGTCAATAAACTCGCAATTTTTTTAGTGCAAATCCCGGACCATCCAATTTGAACCTGAGCGAAGAGCTTTACAATCCACTCTTTTGGGGAAGGGGTGTTGTTCTCAAAATGACATTAAGGCAGTTTTTCAAAACCACATATAACTTCTGAAAGTAAACACTATATGAAACATTTTGACTAAAGTAGGCTAACACCAGGCAGTAGCCTGGGTGAACTCCGGGGGGGGGGGGGCAGTTCATGACACTACCTAGGGGGAGCAACAAGTGGTATGCCTACAGATACGTAGTAAACACCGAGGTGGACCCCTTTTTTTCAGGTTCTGAATATCACCATGAATGGTGGGGGTGCTAAGGGGAGGGATACATGTAAGGCCTGACTTAGGTTCAAAATTGTTCAATCGTTGGCAAAGCTTTGAACTGATCATATTACCAATTGTCATTATTTAGTGATATCCTTCATATTTTGTGACTGCACCGAAGGCAAGAGGTGCTGTCTAAGAGAAGGGTATGACACCCTATATTCTTTAAGAAATTTTTGTCTATGTGAGGTGGCTTGGATGCAAAATGGTGCTATCTTTCTTATCTTCTTTTCTTATGCTACAGTACATAAAGCTTTGAATTGATTACAAGTTTAGTAATTATTTATTGGTGGTTTTTCTATCCTGTGAGGGTGTAATTTAATGGGATACTACCAAAGGGGAGGCATTACACCTCTGTAAGAAATTTTTCTTCTAAGTTTTCCTAGATCCAAAATGGTGCTATCTTTGGTGAAGCTTTGGACTACACAACATGATCTGAACTTTTATTTACTGAATTCTTTGGCTGTGACATGCATGACACCCCTACATGTAGTCTGGTACCCAGTGCATGCTAGCGCTCTTAGTATGACATAGGGGTTGGCATTTTCAGTTGGTGCGTAGCCATAATGTAAGCCTTACTACTGTAGGAAATGGGGGAAATGACACATTTTAGACATTAAAAGTTGCATCAGAGCATTCTTTACTTTTAAACTTCATGCTTTAGAAACAAATTCAGATTTCAAGAAGAAAAATTAGATTTGACATTATTATTAAATGCAGTCACACCACTTTGAATTAATGTACCCAGGCATCCTATTTCATGAATGACTCTTGAGAATCATGTTGCAATATGTTTCTTACTGGATGAGTTGAGAAACTTTTGTATAGACTACATATACTCCTTGGTTCACCTTGAATGATAACATACCATGAAAGTTACTTGAAGTGAAATAAGTAGCTATTTGTGAGATTTTGCTGTTGTCCAAAATGAGTTTGCGGCAACTCCTTATGCCCTTTAATTTAAATCTACTTACTAAGCTCATTGAGTTTAAATAATATTTAAAGGTAATCATTGGCTATTTTATCATTAACCAGTGTATGGTGATGTATTCCAGTGTAAGATGGTTCATTCCTCAGGCAGAGAAACTGACACAAGAACGCATCCAAGGTGGGAGTCCAGGGATCTCCCTGGGAAAATCTGGGGAAAAAAACCCTTAAATGCAATTTCCTGGGGTCTTGGGTCCTTGAAATCATAATTTGGACAGTGAAATTGTCAGCATTTCTGTATTTTCCTCAAGTTGGCCAACTTTCATTTACAGTTTGGAAATCTCAGGCTACTGCCCTGAACACAGACATTTTAAATGGAAAATATAGGAAATATAGGTTTTCCCTTTTTATAGGAAAATATATGCTCATTTTCAAAATATAGGAATATATAGGAAATATAGGATCATGGGGAGCTCTGTACAAATTGCAAATCCTGCTATTCCAAAAAATAGTATGTGCCAAGGGAGCTTGCAATAAAATATGCATGTCGGTTTTTCATTGCCTGTTTCAAACTCTCATGCTGAGCATTTAATGACAATGAGATGTTTATTTTTAGAATACTGATATGACCACATCGTGGGTACAAAGGCACTAAAAAGGCTGATTTTACTGTTTGACTGCTCATGAAATTTGACCTACTTCAAAAGTACAACTATCATGACCCATGATCTACTGACCACTCTGGCCACATTTGATGAAATTTGCATGTAACCCCTTAGAGTTAAAGGCTTTTGAGTGATTTTACTGTTTGACCTCTGTATGAACCCCAAGTGACCTTTGACCTACTTCAAAAGAAAGTTGTCATGAAAAATCATCTACATTACACTCTGGCCACATTTGATAAAAATATGCAGGCAACCCCTAGAATTTGAAGGCTTTTGTGTGATTTCACTATTTGACCTCTGTATAACCCCCAAATGATCTTTGACGTACTTCAAAAGTACATTTTTGATGATTCATCACCTACTGAACACTTTCCCCAAATTAGATAAAATTCTGACAAAACCCCTAAGAGATGAAGGCTTTTGAGTGATTTCACTGTTTGACCTCCTTTTGTTTGACCTCTCTTTGACCCCAAATGACCTTTGACCTACTTCAAAAGTACAACTTTGATGACCAATCATTTGCTGAACACTTCTTAAATTTGAAAAGATTCAAACATAACCACAAGGAGTTGAAGGCTTTTGAGTGATTTCAGTCTTTGACCTCTCACAACCCCAAATGACCTTTGATCTACTTCTTGTAACCATATCTATCAAGTCCTTGATATGTGTTATAAACGTACCAACTTTGACAAGGAACAGTCAAAGAAGCTGCAGACAGCAGCGTTTGAACCAATGTTGACGGACAGACAGACAGACAGATGGGCAGGCAGGCAGACAGACAGGCAGACAGATAGACAGACAGACAGATGCATTGCCTGACAATAGCTTAACTTGTTGAGCTAGTAAGTGAAAGAAGAAAAGAGAGCAAAATTGTCAGTTACTAGTACATAAACCATTTACATGAAATTGAACAACTAGATGTCTTAATGAACTGCAGCCTTACAACTACTGTTGAGAGGACACATGGTGTCTGCTGAGTGACAACTGTTGAGTACAAAGGGACCCACTCCACCTGAAAAGTTTCATAATACCAACATGTTCCAGTTATTGCTAAAAGGAAGTAAGCAGATGCCCCAGATTTATTTTAAAACATCAGCTAAATCTTTCAAATCTCTTCTTGTTTCACTTTCAAGTATCTCTAATGGATGTTTTCAAAGATAAACATTGAATATAAAAGTTTAATGAAGGAGTTATTTAGCATAACTTAAACAAATCTGTAACAAAAATTTTGTTACATTACTCAAAAAAGCCATTCATCAAATAGGATACCAGGCAACACTAATTCAAAGTGGTGTAACTGCAATTTACCTCTAAGTTTAAAACTTTTGTTTATTTTTGACCTAGAGCTGAATGACCTTTCATCTCCACCAAACCTTACAAGGTTCTTCTATTTTATATAGGATGCATACATGCCAAGTACAAGATTCATCCATGTTTCCCTTCTTGAAATATGCTGTTTACAAGGTTAAAACAGTTTGAACTCTGGTGGCCCCAAATGACATTTGACCTTAACCAAACTCAACAGAGTTCTCCCATTTTATATGGGACAGCCACATACCAAGTATGACATTCATCAATGTTTCCTTCCTTAAGACAATGTGTTTAAACAGTTTTCACATTTTGACCTCTGGCGACCCCAAATAACCTTTGACCTTTGCAAAATTGAATAGGGTTCTTTTACTTGATATGCCCAAGTACTCCATAAAAATTTCGGGTGTGCTTTGTGTACTTAGTTAAAATAGGCGTATCATTTCATTGATCTGTGTTAGACAACTGTAACAAGGCACTATTAAACCAGCTCCAAGGGAAACTCAGATCATGCTACACAGTTTACAAGTGGAATTTTGTAGTGGCTTCCAGAACGTTCGATCACTTCCACAATAGAACTAATTTTGGGGATATTCTATTTTTAAGCGGCGATTACATTCAATCTCAAATTTTCTTTTTTCCATCCATGAACTGTTCGAAGCCCGAACTTCTTTTAATCCAGAAATTGCTAGAATGGCTTCACTGGTCTATAAAGGCTTATAACAGTCATACTGAGATTTCGAGAGAAGGCCTACAAATTATACATCAGCCAGACGTAAATTACTGCACCCAAACCCAGTCATCATAGGAGTCAACACTGCATTACACACAGAAGCCAGACATACCTTGTACCGTACTGCACCGAGAGACAGATTAAGTTTACACCAAACCAGTCAATCTTTGTCATCATTTTCTATTGTATATATACCCAGTTGAGAGATACACCTTTTACCAGAAATAACACCCAGCTGAGAACTATCGTTAATTTCAATTCACTCAAAGCTAGACGTATTGCTGAGAGAGATTTGTACCTACATTTGTACAACTGCTTAAGTACTGAACTGCAGAAACAAGACCATTCCACCTACTGTCGCGTCAGAACGTTCACCGAAGATACCAAATCCACTACTGTAGTAGATGTTAATACGAAGCCAGTGCATCGCCAGCCAAGACTAGAGATAAGTATATTGCATAAACAGTGTAATTACAGGCCTCCAGGCCTAAGTGGAAATGTGATGTATTTGTGAGAATCAAGAAAAGGGGGTTAAATAATTATCCAGTTAAATCTTACATATCATCCTTCTACATTCTTTCACTGTTACTGGTTTGTGTGTTATATCGAGCCATAACACAACCTACAGAACTTGTCTCATTATAACTTTTTGAGAGGCAACTTGGTTGGGGATATTGTTTCCAAATTGTTACTACTCTGGCCTCAAGCAACCCATTCTCCCACCACCTACCACCCCTAAATCAAATTGCGACCAATAAATAGTCTGAGTTATGGAAATTTAAAATTTGATCAATCATGTTGTGGCTTGCTGACTGTCAATGCCATTTGTAGAGTTGAAAGATTCACCCTAGTCACTACAAGCATGTAAATACCCAGAGGCTCAGGGCTTTGCCGCTGGATCTCAACACAACAGCTCCCCTTGAACCCTGTCACACGCTAGCAAGTGGAGTATGTAGCCCTCCAGCAGCACCTTTGCAAATTGCAATGAACTGATGGATTTTTCGCTGAGTACCTAAGTTGCAATCATCCATCTGCCAAGACTTTTCTTTAGCTTTTCATAAAAAAAATACTATAATACTTGGAGGATGCAGGATTTTTCTAGAAATGGTCCACAACAGCCATAAATGCTATTTAACTGAAGCAAAATTCTCGGGATGGACTTTTAGACATCCTGTCTCTGGCTTCTTGACTTTGGTGCTCATGATGAAAGGCTTCGTTTGGCACACCTTACACAAGACTGTAGCCTATATGACTAGTTGTTTGTCAATGGCATTTTTTCTGTGGACACCCGGCCATGGTCAAGTCTTTGTATGAATTACCCAGAGTATCAGCACTTCACCTTCAAACCATAGTTTTGAAAGGTTCTGGGTATCCAAAACTGTTGGAACATACAGCACTTTTCTGAACCATAAGCACTAAGATATATTTTCTTAAAAGTTTCCGAAGGGAAGATGAGCCTTACACTTGTCCCCAATGCAACATTTAGAATTTGAAGCCAAACATCTTAAATGTTTGCAAAGCAACATCGAATCTTCCTGTCACTACAGAATTAGATGTTTTTTTTTAAAAAACCATCTGTCAGAAAATTTCTGTCTTTGCCCCAGCATAATACTGTAGTTGTTTAGCTGCACCATTGTAAATAAGTTTAGTCAGATTCACTACACTAGTCACTACTGGGCTAAACTTCACATAGGGTGGGATGTTGTTGACAAAGTGCAGCAAACCAGATAAAGTGATTGTACAATGAGAAATGGTACTGGAGCAGATCCATGTACATTATGTGTGCGCTCAACTAGCCCCATTTTCCTTGTTTTGTGCACACTTGGAAAGAATAAGGACACAGGAATTTTCTTATTTTGCATTTATTTCAAGTGAAATTCAAAAATTTTCATCATCCTTATTATTAACGACCCCCAGAACCTAGAAAACTGCAGTAAACTTTCTCAGGGGAGACCTAAGCAGATGTAACTATGAGAAAAGGTTGCTCCTCACCAAGCTTGGAGTGCTTTAGACCCCTTCCCCATGTTCCTATTGATGCAAATCACAGAAGCACTATGTGAAAAAGTTGCAGAAGACAGGTGTTAACGTGATGTGAGGGAGTTGACAATACGTAGCAAAGTATGTGCATGCATGAGCCGCATTGTGTTCTCAATACTGCGAGGGGTGTGACATGACTCCATTTTCAAACAATTTACTTTGTGAAAAATTAAAGTCAATGAGCGATTTCTACAGGGGGGGGGACATGTCCCCCTGGATAGTTGCCCATAAGTGAATGCACAACCTATGACAGGACAAAGTCGAATACACAGCAGCAACAGCGGAACACTGGTTTCCTGCCAGATGCCCATACCACACTGTCACATCACAGTGAAAAATGCAACAATGGGGTACAGTGTATCAACAATGCTGACATGATAAATTGGTTGAAGAACTGTTCACTGTGTTTCCTTAATTTGTTACTCACTGTGAACTATCTGCCAATTGCTAGGTAAAAGGTATGAAAAGGTGTCACAATATTAATAATAATACAGGATTTTCAGAACTTTATTTTATGACAAAAATATGTAGTTTCCATATTTTCGCATCTTCTTCCAAACGTAAAAGGAAAGTCCACACTACTAGGCATCACTGGATACACTTACCTGATGACGAATCCTCTGAGTCTGTACCTTTGTCGTTAAATTTCAACTGTCCATTTCCTCTCTGATCTCCCCCTGCCTTTTGGTCAATGTGGTTACTAAAACTCCCTGTATCTGCAGTAACAAAATGGATTAAAGTGAACCTAAAGTCTAGAATTACAAAAATATGTATCTTTAAGTGGACTTGAAGTCTAAAATTACAAGAATATATATTTTACAGATTTGAAAATAAATTTTATTCATCCAGTTCCCATTTTCACAGTGCTTCTTCCACTTCTGAGATATAAAATGTTGAAGTTGATTCACTAATGCGAAATAGTTGATTGTGCAATAATTTTTGATGTTCTTGTTGTACAACTTGTATTACCTGCTTTTGTTTCCTTTGAAATTAAGATGTTTATATGACCTGGAAACATTAACTGTTTCGTCACAAAGCATGTTGTATGGAGAGGGCTTATACAGCCAAGTCACTCTGCAATAAAGACAATGATCAGGTCTTGGTATAAGGTGAAGTGGCTTTCAAAAAAAAAAAAAATAAAGTAAAATACAAAGAGGCTAATTTGAGTTGTACAAGGATGACATCACAAATCATTTGCAATCTACTATTTTAAATTGAGTGAATAAACTTCAACATTTTATATCTCAGCACAGGAATGTCCTGTGAAGATGGCAGTTGGACCATCTGCATGATTTATTCAGGCTTTGGAACATTTATTTTTGAAACTTTAGACTTACGGTACACTTTACAGGTTGGAAAATGAATTTCATTCATCCAACTCCCATTTTCATAATACTCCATGTGCTGAGATATAAAATGTTGACACTTATTTACTTAATTTAAAATAGTCAATAATTTTGATGTCCTTCTTGTACAATTCACATTACTGGCTATTGTTTCCTTTTGAAAAAAAGATGCTTATATGACCTTGAATCATTTACTGTTCCCCTGAGAGGGCTTATTTAGCCAAGTCAGCCTTTTACAGTAAGACAGTGATCACACAAGGTTCAGAGGCTTTCAAAGACACAAAACACCATAGCATAATCCCCGTCAATGGATGCAATAGCCCTCATTTCATGCATGATCATACCTATCAGCATTGTAGTTACAGTAGCTAACCACAACTGGTTGGGCCATACTGTGAGCTTGCTGGTTGGGACATAATACAATTTAATTCCTGATTTACCCTTATAAAAACTGAGTAATATGAAGCTGAAATGTTTGGGGAGTTACTCACGTGGTAGTTTATTATAAATTGTCTGAACATACAGTAATATATTTTCTTATATCACTTTCATTAACTACTGCATTTTTGCAAACTGTTTAGGGGTATATGTCAGATACATTCTCATTCATCTAGTTAAAATCTTATAAGCTGTAAATGTTTCCTAGAAGTCGACTTAGTTTAGATGGGGTTTTATGGCCCAGTTTCTAACCAATTGGTCCTAGAAGTGGAACACATATCAATTATGCCAGTAAAATAGTAGTACACTTTGAAGGCAGAAATGTGTGAAAGATCATGTGAAATATTCAAAATTTAAGAGAAAAAATGTCAATATTGAGAACAAAGCAGTTCAAAACATTAAACATTGAAAAATGAAACAGCAGGAGATTTTTGTCTGGTCCATACTGAATGGCTGATTCTTTCAAGATGAATAGTTAACAGAGATGCCAACTTTTGAATATGGTGTCCAGTAGTTTTCACATCAAAAAAGAGTATTTTGGACATCAAAAGAGTATTTTCTTCAAATGATTCATGTTCAAACAAAATGGGTTAAAAACACTTATAGTACAGCCTAGGCCCAGAGGCTAGACTATAGCCAGGTTACCCAACTAATGTTACTCGGTAGGCTAGGCCCAACATTACAGCTTTGCTGAGCTTGCATTTCGACTACTTTTAACGATGAAATACCACCTTTTGGTGTATTCGGTATTGAATGTTTGTTTCCTTGGCTTAGGCGGCATTATTTTGTCATTTATGAAACAAACAACGATGGCCTAACTGATCCAGAATAAGCAGTTCCATGTACGGCATGTTTCACCTAGCCCATCATAGTATGCTACATAACATTAACATTATACACTTATACAGCTGCGCTAGCACTACCAGTATTCATGCCTACCTGTGTCTCCAGTGTATACCAGTAACGAAATGGAGTCAAAGTCAATATCACTGTAGCTTATTGGTCATATTCGGGAGCTAGCCATAACCAGACCAATGAACAAATTGGTTACTGTGCACACAGGCAGCAGGTCAAGGTCATGATATCGTGACCTCTACTGTATAGTCTCCGACTCCAGTCGCACATTGCTATTCTTAGAGATCTGATTCCCATATTTACTTTTAGCGATCCTATTTCAGAGTTTTAGCTGGACAAAGTGTATTCCCGTATTTCCTATCTAAATCCGTACAAAATACGGGAAAGCCATACTAGTTGGCATCTCTGAGTTAACTCACCTGAAGCAGCGCTAACAGATGAGTCTGTGCGAGGACGGGCTGGTTGGGAGCATGACGTCTTCTTTTTCTGTACCAAATGACACAATAAAACATTGGTATATATATATATAATGATACCCCAATGAAAGTTTTAGAAATGAGTACCCTCTTTGCACACAGTTGTACACTGCTGCTTTGGTAATTACTAACACGGCTTAATAGATGAACAATCAAAATTATCACTACTGAAATGTCCAAATATCATTTGCCTTCATTTCTTCTGAATATCTGAAAATAATGTGTATTTCATGTAGCACATTACATAGAAACAGATGACATTTGACTGACCTCTTGTTTCTTACTCTCACTGGCCTCTGTTAGCTTCTTATGATTCTTTACGTGGTCAGGTATCCATTCAGGATCAGGATTTATGCTTTGATTAACTTCTGCCTCAGCTGCTTCTACATAAGGACCCAGTTCTTTATCCACCTCTTTAATCATTGTGTCTAGTATGACCTCTTGTCCTGTTCCCTAAAAGGGAAAATTATTTTCAGGAGTGAAATGAGATCGGACTCTGAGAGGGCTGACCACTTGAAACACTTTTTTCAGAGTGAAATACATGGAACAATGGGTACCAAGAGCACTTTAAGGATTACACTGGAAAAACAAACAATATCAGCAACATGCATACAAAATTGCCTGTTTTAATGTGCTCCATTTTGAATAAAATTTTACCTTAAAGTACTCTTTGACAAATAAATGGAGCTTTACCATAGTATCTAGCCCTCAGCCCACCCCCACCCCATTGGGGTCCATTTTCAAATACCAAATCTAGACACAGCAGATACAGAGATATGTCAAATGTTTCTCAAAACATTCAATCAAGAATTGTGAGTTTGATGAGCATTTAGGAACATTATAACCCATGGTGAGCTCAAAAGGCAGTACTACAGACAGACAGTACTCCAGTAAGGGGTTTAGGATTCTTTGTATGGGTTAATTAGTTAGATGGGATTTTACGACACACCAACACGATTGTGTTACATAGTGTCATCTAGAAAAGAAAAAGGTTCAATGTTGGGGTACAATTACCTAGAAAAGGTGGGGTCAAATTCCACTTAAAATGCCCAGGCAAATGCAGGAGTCATGTCAAAAATTTCTACACAGTTTACTTTCCTTGAGAAAGCCCAGAATAAGGGAAGGATCTGTCTGCTCAAATAAAGTTTTCAGTATGGGAGATTTGGTAAGTTTGGTAAGTTTTTGTATGGGAGATCATATCTAACCCTTAGGACATTTGTAAAAGTAGTGTCCATGACCAAACAATTTTTTATGAGGTGGCCTAGAACTTCCAGATCTTCCCCTTCACTCGGGGCTTTAAGTCTGCTGTTCCTGAGATGTGGAGTGTGCAAATACAATAATGGGAGACCAGAAAGGAAGGGATGCATTGAATATTGAAACTATAAAATTCACACAAGCAAAGTGTCAGGAATGATAGAAACGCTGGGGTCAATGTTTTGTTAATATTGTGTAAGGGGTCTGTCATTTTTGATTCATTGCTGAAGGTGAAAGGAAACTATGCAACCATGCAGGTCTATGTACATGTGCATTTGTGTGTGAGAGTGTGTGTGTGTGTGCTTGTGATGCCTGGCTTGTAAACACAACATCTCAAGAAAGCAATTATGGATTACTTTCACACTTGGAATATAGAATTATCATAATGGGAGAAAGATCCCTATTATTTTTGGTGGAGGTCAAAATGTCATGTGAGGTCAACAAAGGTAAAAAAAAACCCGAAAAACTTGAAAACACTGTATCTCTAGGTAAGAAGCATGGATGCTTTTTATACTTGGCATGGATGTGTTAGTCAGAAGATGAACTCTATTGGTTTTTGTCAAAGGTTATCTGAGGTCACCAGAGGTGAAATGCAAAATTCTTAAAAACTGCTTGTTAACACAATATCTCAAGATAGCAATGATGGAAAATTTTTATACTTGGTATAAAACTTTATCATATTCAAAGAAAGAACCCTGTTGCTTCCAGTGAAGGTCAGAGGTCATTCAGGTCATCAGAGGTGATAAACCAAAAGCTTAAAAACACAATATTTCAAGACAGGGATGATGGATGCTTTTCATATTTGGTATATAGATGTGAGAGAGGGAACCAAGGGTTAGTTGGGGGTCGAGGAACACATGAGGTCATCAGAGGTGAAACTACGAAAACCTCACAAACTAAATAGTGGGTGGTACCTTCAAATTGTGTCCGGAGTTTCATGACCAACAAATATTAGGATTGAATTTTTCTACCATTTCAAAGATTAAGTTACAGCAAACAACATTTATTTTTTCACAAGCATAACTGATACAAGTAATAACTCGAGTTTAAATTACCTAGTTATGAACATGTGTAAAGGATGCTGTGACGACAGCATGATTAGAAATACCATACACTGAACTAGTTCTTTGATGGTGTGGTGGAATAGTGCTCCATTTCTCACACAGACAGCTCGGGTTTGAATCCCTTCTAAGGCATGATATTTTTTTTTCATTTTTGTTCAATTTTTGGTGGGTTCAAAGGTCATGTAAGGTCAGCAGTGGTCAAATTATGAAACCATTGTAAAAATGACATGGTCAAAAAGTATAATTTTGAGAGATGAACCTCGGTGTAACAAAGCAACCCCTTTCGGCAAGGAATCACAAAGCCTTTGGGCTTTCTGGTTTAAATCATTTTCATAAGTGTGCAAAATGTACTCTTTCTTTAGACCAGTACCCCTCCCAAAAGGTACTTTGAAAAAAGTGAAAAATGATGAATTTTGACCGAACAATCATCATTTCATTACATTTTGAAAAAGGTTCATGTATCTTTGACACACATACCATCCCCTGTACCCATAGTATATTTTTGTACTCTTGTGAAAGATGATAAAGAAATGGTCTGCAGGAAAAAAATCTTCTAACCATCCCAAGAACTTCCACAGCTGCTGGCGATAAGGCCTCTTCCGTAGCTGCTCCTAAACTATGGAACTCTCTTCCACTGAATACTTGCTGTTGTCTTCTTAACCTACCTTTAAGAATAATCTTAAAACTTAGTTGTTCACTATTGCTTATGATCAGTGTTGTATCCAAGGCCGGCTTATCCAAGGGACATATACCTTATAAAATTTGTATAAACTAGAGGAACATAGTTCCGCGCTGATTTAATGCTTTTCTCGGAACCTAAACTGTGAAGTTGCAAAGCGCGTGAAGCGCACCAAAATTGTTTTGGTAAGCCTACACTGAAAAGAATCTGTACCAATTTAAAGCTGATATAGGTCAATTGTCCAGGCAGTTGTGCCCTATCATGTATAACTTAAATTGTACTTTCCTTCTCCTCGAGTCACTAGTTGTACTGCACGACAGACACAAGAGAACATTCACTAGGTTCAGCGAAATGAGATGAACTGCCCCACATTTACATAAATCCATGTATACCCGAAAAGGTGGAAAGGGTTTGTAACATATTTAGCTATAGGTAACGAAACTGAGGAAGAATGGGCAAAGGGTACCGAAAATGTGTAGTTTTATTGCAGATATGACCCTTTTGAAAGCCAAAATAATGAGTAAACCAACCATGCAACCATAGGTGGCGATAAAATTTTCCCAACAAGCCGACGGGACATGCCAGTGACCACAGCCCTATGCCAAAGGGGTGGTGAGAAGGGGATATGAAGGAGCCTAACTATCCCTGCCATTGCAGGGCATATTTTGCATAATGTTACTTAATACTTCAAGAGCCGAGTTGCACCTTGATATTGTTCTTTTGAATCTTAAACTTGAAATTGCAAAGCGCGTGAAAACTTTTGGTAGGCTTACACAGAAAAAAATATGCGGTCATTAAGGACAAAAAGGGAAAAATAAAAACTGTAGGGGTTCTAGACCATATCCAGGATAACACACACGTATTCGAACCACCTGGACTACCCTATGAAAAAGCCAAACTTTGCTCCGTAAGTCACTCACCAACTGACTGTTACGCATGACTCACAGAAGAGAAGACCAACTAGGCTTTGCGACATGGGAGGAAATTTACGACCTCTACATAAACTGTGTACTCTGCCTCCATGTTACTTGGTAAGGTGGACAAGACCTGTGCCATCTGGCAATGCGGAATTGAACTATTGAAGAAACTGGGTTTCCTCTACAGCGTGCCAAAAATTTTGGGTTCCTATTAGAGATATTGTCCTTTTGAGAGCACAAAACAGGCAAACCATCGAGGCGAGTAGTCGCCAGTGAGGGACTGCATACTTTATCGTATCGACTAAGACTCCTTGATGAAACTGGACAAATTCCTTGACGGGGGACCAACCTTTTTCTCGTTGCCCCCTGCCCCCATCTGGCGCCACCCCTGAGGAGGATAAATCTCATATCCAAGGATTTCTCCATGCACGATGCACAAACGACTTACAGAAATACGTGGGCAACCTCAGTAAAGTGTAAAATCCACTAACCTTAGTGTCTAGTAGTGCTACAGTCCTTCCCTCGTATGTACAGTATACAAACCGTTACATCGTTATATTCGACGTAAGTCAACGCAGAGTCCAGGGCTCTCTATACTTATACAGATATATAGGAACTCAAGTCAATGCTCTAGGCTATAGTGCGTACTAGCACCAGAGTGACATATTCCGATCATTGCGATAAACGATGTAGGCAAAATTTTGGAAATCTTGTAACCTGAAAGTGATCAAGTTTTATTCCATGCCTCGTTCAGGCCTCAAGCTAAGACATCGAGACATTAGACCCACGACCGATACATGAATGGCCAAGGCGGAGGACCTAATTGTGGGCCTCGAGGCATACAACACTGCTTATGATTAATCTTTACTTCACACGTTATTATTTCATGAATATTGATAATCTGATATGTTCCTTTATGCGCCTTGGATAATGTTTTACATTGACATCATCATCGTCATCGTCAGTATGGATTAGACATTAAGGCGACAGTTCGTGCTAATTCGGAAACAGGCTTAAATTGTTCGTCCTCGTCTAAAACGTATCTCTACTAATTTTGGTTAGGGTAGGGTTAGGGTTAGAAAAATTGAAGTTTTAGGGTACAAGTCAATGTAACTGTAGCCCTAATGTCCTTTCCACGCTGGTAGTCGTTGTCATTATTATTATTATTATAAATGGATGGTTCATTAACAAAATGAAAGGTCTACGGCTAAACATCAGCCCCAAAAAATCATGCGTACTCCTAGAAACCATGTTTTTGCCAAAAAAAAAGTGAACTTACATTTAAATTATGGAGAATCTCTTGATGTCTCTGCAGCATAATTTTGGAGACTTTTCCTGATCTGTATTTCAGCAATTCTTCTCCTGCTTTTGCGATAGTCAGTATCAGTTTTGCTTCTCTCTTTTGGGCTTGGTGCATGTCACTGGTTTCTGTGACTACTAGAATTAAAATGAGCAATATTACCATCGATAGTTTAAAAATATTGCAGCTGCTTTTTGAGCAGTGAAACATTTATAATTATTCTGGTACTTCATCATGTAATATTCACTCAAATATTCAACAAAGTACAACTCACCATTGCTAAAAGTTAAAACATGGCATGCAACACTGCAACGCAGTTGTCTGTATGACTAGTGTGATGTTTTTCTATTCAATAGCAGGCCCAATTAACATTCAATACCTGCAAATAGGCAGTATTACTTCAAACACATTTCTCAGAGAACCAGAATGCAAAAATGCACTGTGGTATCGATGATACGTTTTATCCCAAATAGTGCCATTTTATCCCTTTTCTTTCAGTCACTGGTCAAATGTTATCTTAATGTGTTGAAAAAAGTTTTGTGTTGATATGTGATCTTGGGAATTCTTGGAAATTTTGCTCTTTGACCTCTGACAACCTCCACCATAAACATAAATGAAATTTTCCATCACGATAAGGCATCCACATACCAAGTATGTACTCTATCCAAGCTTCCCACATCGAAATATCATGTTGAAAAAGTTTTCAGAGTTTGACCCCAGTGACCCCAGATGACCTTTGACCTCCACCAAAACAGTAGGGTTCTGCTTTTCATCATACCACATTCACATTCTAAGTATGAAATCTATCAGAGCTTCCTAACTTGAAATATCATATTTAACAAGGTTTTCGGAGTTTGACCCTGGTTAACCCAGATGACTTTTGACCTCTACCAAAAACACAAAGGTTCCTCCTCTAAATATGGGCATCTATGTACCAAGTTTGAGAATTGTCCAAGTTTCCCTTCTATCCTGTTCAAAACTAAGCATCATAGCTACACACACGCACACATGCTTTTTCTCACGCATGCCCACTACACACATACATACACACACACACCATCATGAATGCACAGGTTTCTCTTATCATCAAAAAAGGACACAGAAAAGGAAATTGTGTGGTACTTTTTGTTTTTAACACTCAGACTCTGCAAAAGAGACTAAACACTAAGGGATATACTCTCGGTAAATATTAACGAAAAAATAGGGTTACCATATTTGTTCACTGGAAAGGAGGACATGGATCGCCGTCCTGGTGGAGGCGGTTTCCGTTCCCCATTCAAAACTTTTTCGGTTTTCCAGGGTGTCTAGATGCAAAATGGTGCAATAGGCTATTTGTTGCTTTAACGGTTGTTTTACCAGAGTTTCTTTACCTTGAATACATAGTTGGCCAGCAAGTGAGTGGAGAACCCTACCTAAAACTTGAAGTCACGATGCTGGGGTTTCCAGACAGGGTAACTCATTTCTGCCACCGCTCCAAGTGAAGTAGTATAACTTGCAAATGTGGAATGTGGTTACTGGGAAACATTAGTCCTTGTATTTGTGAAGAAATACGAGGTAGGATACTGTTACTTTTATTCACTGTTCACGGCATCGGCATATTACTTGAACGGTCAGGCCTATAATACGACCAGTAAAAGCTCTCATAATATTTAGCCCGCAAAGCAAAATTAGGGAAAATCCGTCAGATCATGTGAGATATACATGAAGTCCGGACATTGTGGGCAGTTTTATAAATCCGCCCGCACGCCAGAGCGAACCAGTAAAAAGAGGACATGTCCGGTAACCCTACGAAAAAACAACCACGCATACAAATACTTATGACCGCAAGCGTGAATAACCATAAGCATTCTTTAAAATAAGCTGCAACTGGGTAAATGTCATTTCAAAATCTCATTCTGTTTTTCATCAACTACCCATCAGTGGGGCAGACTCATTTATGCTTATATTCAGCATTCGAATTAGAGAAATACTTTTGTTGTAGCAAAAAGTGCCACACAAAAATGATTCTGTACAGCACTTTTTCATTTTGGCGTAGCAATTTTGCCTTGCAATGAAATTTATTAGTTTTCAACTGTTAGTGTACATTATGCCGGTAACATACTGACTGTACAGCGAACACATATATAACACACATAGGCAAGATAGGACATGTAGATCATGTGTTTGCGAAAGGACTGCACGGAGCTCTTGAAGACCCTGTTCTGTGAGACTGATATGGAAATATATGGGATTCATACTGTGTATGGTATTTTTTTCTTGAAGAATAATTGCTGAAAATGTGTCCATTCCAGACAAAGCCTTTTTTTTGTGTGTGTTTGTTACTTCATTCAACTGTATTTTTTTTTTTATATGGCCAAATGCAGTGCATTGCATTCTTTATACACTATGCATTTTGAGAAGAACATCGCATGTGAAAGAAAGAGTGTCGCATTTTGCGATGAGATGCCAGCTATATCGAACCCTGCTTATATTCCATGAGAGAGCACATCTCATACTGAGTCCTTGGTCTGACACTCAGGTTGTGCTGCTCTATTCAAAAAAGCTCTAGATCAGTGGTTCTCAAAGTGGTCCCTTCCACCCCCCAAGGGGGGCACTGGGAAGTCTCAGGTGGGCACTACAGAGTACACAGGGAACAGGGGGTGTTGGCACTGATTTGGGGGTCCCTGGCGATCATGACACATCACTGCAGCAATTAAGGGCACAATAAGGCATCCCGGGGTTAGGGTTTTGGCAAATTCTGGATTCTGGAACGAGACGAATACCTGCAATGTGGAAAGAGGCAGAACTTTTACTTATGGAGTTCCCTACATCATACCTTGTTGAAAGAGGATTCAGTGCTATCATGGTGCTGCTGACCAAGTATCGAAATTGCCTTGACATTACTGAAAGAGGCGATCTGTGTCTCTTCCTCACTACGATGGGATGGAACCAGACATTTGTAATCTTGCAGTGTTACAACAAACTCACCCTTCACACTGACTGAACTACATTTGGGCTCTCTACAGTTTCACAGTAGGCTATGCCTGCCTTCTGCTGGTTTTTGTTGTTCTTGCAAGTAGCAAAAGTTAACTGAGTAAAAATATTGTTGAGGGTCCGAATATGAATGGTAGGACAAGGGGAAGGGGTAGGGGGAGGGGGCTTTGGGACAGTTCAAGATGGTGGAAGGGTGTGGTAGTCTAAAAAAGTTTGGGAACCACTGCTCTAGAATATTTTGAAATGGTCCCATGATTAAGGCCTTACCATATCTGCTTTCATCAATGGCCCACTGAAATATTCCCTGAAATTTAACAAAAAGAAGTAAAATAATAAAGAATAGTAAGAAACTGAAAAACTGAAAATATTAATACAAAATGAAAGAATAATGCTACAGGGATAACATAAGAGATAATAAACTAAGAAACTTTATGAAAAAAACAACATGCAGAGTATTATCCAAAGCTTTTAGCTTTTAACTAATGTTTTTACAAATGGCACGTATATTTTACACACTGAAAATCATAGTGACGTGGGCAAAAGTGAACATGTCAATGTCATAACAGCCTATTTGATGTAAAAAGCATTTAATAGAAACATTAGAAAAGCCATAGTTCCCATCAAAATTCCCCAAATGTTGATTATTTTACAAGACAATTAACTACTCTTTTGCACCTACATTATGAATAAACACGAGCTTTATATGCAAATTTGTGAAGTGGAAGGAGGGAGCCACAATGTATGTCCTATGCTATCCTTTGTTTATTAAGCATTTATTCCAAGGAGGTTGTAATGTTGACATGTCATAAGGTGTTTGTTTTTTAAGTGGCTGTTGACTGTTTGCAAAATGTCCAAACCACACACTTATTAGTAGAAACTAGCTCACAAATACAGAAACAGATAATTTATACACTTAACAAAAGCAAATGCAGACATTGCGTATGCAGCACTCCATATCATAATTTTTGCATAGCTACTGAAGAATCTCAGAAATGGTCAAACTTTGAAGAGATTTAATAACTTGAGAAAGGTGCAAGATACTCAAATTATTTCAATTTCATTTTGCTGATTTCATATTTCTCATGTGTAGGAGGTTTAAAATATTGTTTCATCCCTTACCGCAAACACTGACATGGTTGCTTTAAAGATGCGAATTTCCAACACTCGCACCTCATCTTCTTTCATTTCTAGCCCCAATGGATAGATGTATCGCACATATACTAGCAGGCATTTGTGTAGATATACAGCTGCTTCGCTAAAATTCTTCTCATTTCTCAAGTGGATGGCTTCAGCAATCATGTCCTTCAACAGCTCATGAATGAATTTTCTCAGCTGAATAGAGGAAGAAAATTAATGCTTTACAGGGAAAATGTCTGAATATTTGTCACAGCTTTCATCTTTCAGTTCATAAACAAAGATTATGGCAGATCTTTAGCAAACTAGGACCAGAGCGGCAATGCCGCTGTTGCTCAGCCCTTTGAAAAGACCACCTGTGTGGTTTCGGTTGATTATAAAAGATTTGCTGCGAACTATTTTTCTGGCAGATGCTTTGGAATGTTTTGTGCTATTTATCTGTTATGTGGTGGCGAGCACATCTTCAAGACAGACCAAGTTAATCTATTGCTGCAGGAACCTAAAACTACTCTCAATCTTAGATGTGTTCATGCCTAGGAGGAGTAATATGTAATGGGCTAC
>WURT03477731.1:0-22058 GCA_009936505.3 Holothuria glaberrima | reverse complement strand
TGTACTCTTTTATGCAATACCTACTCTACCTCAGCAGTACCCTTTGAATTTCCTGCAAGAAGTGTCATTAATTTTCCTTTTCCTATTTGCAGTCACTTTAAATTTTAAAAAATGACTTTTCTTTTTGAAGTGTTCCACTAATGTTATGCCTTATTTATTTATCCCTTTTTATGAAAATGGGCTAGAGTAATCATGAGTGTCAGTCTACAATAGGCTTTATGTGATCATGAAAGTGCTCTTAGCAATCTCTGGAAAATTTCCTTACTTGAAGAGAACGTTGTTCAAGTATGGACCTGGGATGATGTATATTAAGTGTACCTTCTGATTAAATAGTACCGGCCTGCCAACTAGTACGCCCCTGTCTATATGCTCACTTTATGAGTACTGCCAGTACCACCAGAAGAAGAAGGCAGCTTAAAGGCTAGTCAGTTAATTTTAGTTTCTTGTCCCACATTATAGGCAGACTGACTTGTGTTATTTTAAATTCCACTGACTCAAAAGGGGGGGGGGCTTTAATTTTGTATTATTGCTGTCTTGACACACGTACAGTTACTGTTATCTCTAAAGTATAAGGATTGTTTCTTTCAATTAGCTGGATATGTCTGAAGAAATTATTTTTGTTTCTCTACCTTGAAGATATTTAATCAGTCTCAACAAAAGTATAAATTATAAATTCAATTTTTTTGAGACTGCTCAGAGCAAAACACTTCAACACTTTCAGAATCAAGTCTGAGAAATCTTTATTAAACAGCTACATTGCCTCAGTTTAAAACACGGTCACATGTCACGGTTGTGCTGTTGTCATATTATAACTCAACACTTAAGCAGGACCACAAATGAAGAGACATTGGCCCATTATATAGTTGACAGTTATCATATTTCGAGTCAGCCCATACTGTATGGGCAATTCATTGCAAAAAATTTAAAATAAAAATTGAAAGCACCCTAAAGAGTATTATGAAAGACAGGCCTCCTTTCCTTCATAAATTCATGATATTTTGAGGGGAAAGGTTTGTAGTTTTCACAATTTGTAATGCCTTGCAGATTGTCATAAGACCCAAGTCTCCAAGTGTTTTAATCAAGATACAAAAATATTGTCACTGAGAAGCTCAGTGTTTTATCGTGCATTGCTATGATATGCACTCTATAGTAGTGTGTATTGTCAAACATTTGCAGTTACTATGGAGATCAATATTTGCTAATTCCCCTTTCTCTAACCATGTATGTAGTGTAGGCTCAGAATGTGTTTACGTATAGCTATTTTGATGGAACTAATTTTTGAACTTTTTTTACGAACTGAAAAGGTATCTTTATGTTAGCATACTGTGGGTAGATGGGGTAACCGTGCCTGAGTTTACGTATTTACAATGGTCTTTCCACTTACATCTCGACGTAGTATAAGCAGTGCAAGTGAAAAGACCAACTGTTAACGTTACCTCTCGTCAGGGTTACCCTGACTAAGTGTAGGCATATACGTGCATCGACACATTTGCGTAATGCCTACCAGCATTATAGAGGGGAAAGTTGCCTTAAATGATTCGTTACTGGACCTAGCGTAAATTGGCCGCTATGTATTTGCTGTGAACGTGACTTAGTTACAGGATTATTTTAAGGGACGCTAGTGTTGATTTGTGACAAAGGTATTTTATCAACGACACTTGAACAAAAAATCATTTTTTCTTGCCAGTTTCAAAACAGTTACGAAACGTTCCGAAAATACGGCCAAATTACACATTCTGTAACAGAAATTTTGTTTTAATTGGCAAAAATCGATTTCGGCACTTCTTTTTAAAGAAGTTCAGTTGTTATTTTGCACATAAATGTCAAAATTATTTAGAAAGCGGCCTTTGAAAAGTGCAAGTTTTAACATATTATATATTAATGAGCTATGACGTCACTGCATATCTCGCATAACATGTACAAGAAAGAAAGCACTTTTCGTCCTGTTGCGGATCGGCTGGTCTCAACTCTTTACGCGTAAAGACTGAGGAGTTATGACCCGAATGGCCAACCATAGCCGTTTGGGTCATAACGTCTCAACTCTTTACTCGTAAAGACTTACGCGTTATGACCCGAATGGCCAACCATATACGTTTGGTATGGCAACATGTTCCGGGAAGTTACGAATAATGGAAGCATACATACACACTGAGACAAAGGTGAGCCTGAACAGCGCAGCGTTCAGTTGAGTAACTAATACCATGTAGCTACTACGGAAGCTATATAGTTATATTCAGGTACGTATAAAGAGTGTGCTTTGCTTGTTCTTATAACCGAACTCGAATCAGTTTAGATACGTACACCGACAACATCACTCACTGTGTCTGTTTTCAAGTGGGCTAGTAGGTAGGAAGCAGTGAGATGAGGAACGGATATCCCCATTGGTTCAGTAGTAAAAATCATCTTTTCATTTTAGCAACATATATTAATTATCATCCTCAGTTTGGACTAGTGCAAGATTATACGAGCATTGTGCATCCATCTGTGGGTTAACGTTAATTTTTTAATGAAGACGCACTGTAGATATTTCCGTTAGTTGATTCAATCAAGATGACCAGTTAACCTTGTATTCAATCACTTAGTATACACAGCAGTTCTCTCAATCACTGAGTACAAATGTACTCCACACGGCCTCTTCCTAAAACGTGCTTCATGGCGGTTGGATTAAGTTATTTTCAGAACAAAAGTGTGGGATCAGAAGTGAGGGCTTTTTCTTGTATTCAATTAAAACCTAAAACTTCAACCATCATAAAAGTAAAACCGAAAACTAACTATTTACGTTGTTTTAGTCTGAATGCCGAGTAGGACAGAGGAAGGGGTGCTCCACTGTTTTATTGAGGTTCTAAATCAGTGGTTCCCAACCTTTTCCAGCTCATCGCCCCTTTCACCATATGGGAGTGGGCAAACGCCCCCTTCCTTGTCCCTTCCAAGTATAACTATAAATGAAACACTAACAATATCCTGGTTAAATTTAACCAGGATAGGGATCGATAGTTTTCCATACATTTCCTGGTTGGAAGTGACCACGAAATCCGGGTCAGAGAAACATTTTCCTGGTTAAAGTAAGACTCTGTTTAACATCTTGGTCAAAATTTGACATTGTCCTACTTAAAAATTTGAACAGGATCTCCTGGTAACTTTAACCAGGAAATAGTATGGAAAACTATTGACCCCTATCCTGGTTAAATTTCTCCAGGATGTTTTTAGAGTGAATGAAAAAGGTTGAAGCGCATGTTGAAATAAAAGGTACACATACAGCCTTTGCAGGTGTGGGCCTGGCCCAGGGTAGCACAAACAGACAAAAGGGGCACCCGGTCTTCCTTTTGTGGTGGCATATCCAAAACCCGCGATTAACAAGGGTGTGAAGCCTTCGTCGTAGTCAAGGGTGAACTGAAACCTTTTAACTGAAAGAGAGGAATATTTTGGGGATTACAGAGTGTGAAGTGTTCCCCATGGGCAGATAGTCTAAAGGCCCTCCTTAGCTGCCCGATGGAGCAATGTCTCAGTGGGGGACCAGGAGAGAAGCACCCTGAGGTTCTGCAGTATTTACGGATTTGTCAGCACGAGAACTTGTGAAGCATTTTAAATCATCCTTTGACCATTTTTCCTTGAGTAGCAACTTTTGGAAGGTTTCTTAGATTTTGTAGTCGGCTTGTCTTGTGGGCGGGAAGAAGGATGATAGTAGCTGCATGGGGCTTTGGAAGACACATGCTACTCAAGGTACGTGTCCTACACGGGGAATCATTACAGATGGCCCAAATTTGCACCCCAAAATAATGCATTTTGGAAGACATTTTAACATCCTACTTCCTTTTGCATTGCAAACGTTTTCTATAATTTTTCAATTATCTACAGATGTCTTGTATGTCAGTATGTGCTTCTTGAACAGCAAGGCAAGTATTATATACATTTGAGATTAAAGTGGCGGGACAACTTTGATCGATGGACCCCATATCCCCAATCCCCTTCACCGGCAATGATGAAGGTATGGGGGTCCTCACAAAGAAATATTCAGCACTGTTTGATGCTATTTCTTGCCAGCTATCAGATGAGATAATTATCTAATTCACAACTTGTAATGAACCTAAAGAGGGAATGTTAGACCCACCCGACATTGTTACTCGAGCCATTTTGTTGCATACTTATTTGCAAGTTCAGCTAGAGTAAAATACTTGGTATCTTTTCAGCCCCGTTTAAATTTAGTATGACCTCATTTTTTCAAATGCCCCACTCCCACTCTTGGCTCTTATTGCCCCTTAAGTTGCAAAAAAGCCTGCAGGGGGCGATACCGCCCCGTTGAGAACAACTGATCTGTGGGTACGGGTACGGGTACGAATACAAAACCCATTGACATATAGTTCCGTATAGTTATTGTTTGCTAAATGTAGTTTACCTTTAAGAATCCGTTTATCAAACTTTGTGCGATTACGTCTTCATTATATATCTATTAAACTGTGAAAAGTAACAGGACCAGGGAAGTATTTACGTAGCTGAGAATCATTCACGTGACAACTGAAAAAAAATCTGTTGAACACTAATTCTAGAATCTGTGGTGAGGTTATCAATAGTAACATATCCCTGTGTTTCCCGCTTTAATTAATAATTTTTGCAGATTTTTTAAGGGATTCGAATGACCTCTGGTTACAAATTTGTTACATCCTCCAAGTCGTTTCCTGCATGCTAATACACATGATTAATTTGACAGCTGTTACCACAAATGTACTTTACCTAGTGAGTTATATTGTGTCTTCAAGGAAAAGGCATGGAGTTTCACAGGGTAGACTTCCTCATTCCAAAGGCTAAAAAAGCAACACCTTAACCTTTCTCCTTATTTCACTTTCTCCAACCCACAAAAAGCTGTCTAGTCTGGCGTGAGCAATCCCACATGAGCTGCACTCTTTAGCTGATCACGCAGTCACTTCAGAAACGGTTATCTGGTCTTTAGCTGAAGTAATTAGCGAAGATATTGTTATATCATGTACGGCTGCGAAACAACTGCTAATTTAGGCCATGTGCATGAAAATATGTTGTAGTCCAAACCTCAATATCCGAGACCGAGATTACCTTCTGAGACCGTGGCACCGCTTCATATAGACTGGGAACTGTTCAACTGAAGTTCTAATCGAGTGCTAACACAATTAGTTGTACCATAGTTTCTTGTTCTGCAACACATGTCGTCCGTAAATTCAAGTCTCAAAATGCTGATATTGCATGGAGTGTTGTCTTTGACACTATTTATTGTGACATCGTTCATGACCGTGTGGCAGCTTAAAAACTTCATCATGGGGGTCCTTACAAGGAAATCTTTAAAATGCAATCACTGTTAAATGCAATTTCCTGGCATCATGTCTAGCAGATGAGATAATTCACCAACTTTTCCGCAGTGAACCTAAAGAGGCAAAGTTAGACCAGCTCGACTTGTTGACTCCATTTTATCTCCAATTTATTACATAGACATTCTAATTTGAAAGTTCAGCTGAAGGAAGATACTTGATATCTTTTAAAGCCTCGACTAATATTAAATTTGATATCTCATTTTTGCAAATGCCCCCTGTCACCCCCTTGGCTCTTATCCCCCCTGAGTTGCGAAAATGCCCCCCAGAGGTAATAACGCTCCCGTTGGGAACCACTGGTCTAAATGGTAAATCGGTTTGTTTTTCACTCTTGAATTTTTTCTAGTGGGCGGTTTTTGGTCGGTAGAAAGAGACTTTTGTGAGTGTGAGTGGAATGGTGGTCCCTTGCGGCCCGAGCCCTCCTAGCTATGCCCATGTCGGAAGTGTAGACCAATTTTGTTTTCTAGAAATATTAATCAGTCATCAGTAGTAATTCAGTTGAAGATGTTTAACACCATATGTTTGAAACAAGGGTGGTGCCAGAATTTGCCTGAAAGGGGGACAGGCTCCCGACAAGGGGAGTGACTCGAGGCCCAACAGCAAAGGGGAAGGTTGAGCACTGGGGATATAAAGAAAACTTTAAACTCTACCATACCATTGCAGGGCATGTTTTGCATAATATCTTCTACGTTTATCATAATATCATAATTTTTTGTACCTTCCCCATCCGGCAAATCCTTGCTCCACCCTGTTGCAAATTACAACACAACAAGGTTCAGTCAAGCAAAGATGGTACAAATTGCTTGATTAAAAAACAGACATCCAAGATTTTGATGACAGCTCAGATAATATCGATTCGTAATTGACACGATTTGAAAGATATGTAACTATTGCCGGTTACAAGTCCAATTGGGGAATGTATTTGAGTACTGTGCTACCTGGCAAAACCTTGTCTGTGTGTAATCACGCCTGTCCAAGGGGCGCACTAAAGATTATGAGAAAAAGTAGCATTACTGGGAATGTATAACTTGAAGGTTTCCGTAAAACGATTCGAACCCCGAAAATCGAAGGTGGGAGACACCCACAATATTTGAGATGCTTAGTAATTATCTCAAACGATGGATAGATTTATCTGGGGTTAGGCGACCGAATGATGATTTCTTCCAATTAATTCTAGTGGAACAATTCTATAATGTTTGTAGTAATGTGTGTTTCAGTAGCTTAACTGAAGGGGTGTAGGGGGCGGTCGCCCCACTTATCTTCCTACGATGGTTGGTCGGTATATTTGCTGATCTTGTCTGTACATCCGCCCGGTGTAGACTGTGGAAAAATACTCAATAGGCATATCGCATATTTAATGATCGTGCTACGGATTTTTAACTTACCTTAAGTATTCCACATGGCTTTTTATCAGGTCCGTAGCCAGTAAGTTCTGTCACAATTCTTTCTACAACTAAAATAATTTCGCGCGCTACCCGTGCTTTCATCTTCACTTCTATCTAGCTGTAAAGCCCGCCATTTCAAACCACAGGCCTACTGGATTTATTTAACGTTTAAGGTTCCACAAATATTGAAGTCGTGATTCTAGAGAAATACGAAAATGCAACTTTGCGAAGTTCTACCCTCCTTTTCCTATCTTTTGGAAGATTCTTTCTTCAACTACACCATCGTGGCAAGCATATGTTGTAAAAAAAAAAGATTTTTCAGTTTCGTCTGGGAGCCTTAATGGGTAAGATGAAGAATATCCTTTCCGACGAAGACTATGCAGTCGCCCCATCAAATTTCTTGGTTTGCTCTTAAGTAGGCCAGATTCTTTAATGAAAACCCAAAGTTTTTCAACTTTTCTTAAGAAAAACAAAACTGAAATCTTTTTCACCATAACCCAATTTTTTCGGCGCGCCAACCGCGCCTTATATTTTGACAGTTTGAGTTCGGTATCACTTCGGCAACCCATTGCATCTGTCGAGGCTTAGAATAGCTGGCCCTCAGTCAGGGCGCTTGGCCCCTTCGTCGGTAAATCCACGCACCACCCCTGGCTGAGCCTGCATGTAGAATTTCCTTGGGGCAATGAGGTATACCCCCAATTTCATAGTAAGCTACTCCCAAAAATTTAAACATTTGGCACCATTTTGCATCTAGCCCCTCCTAATAGGCGAAGTTTAGGCCCACTTACAAAATCAAATCAAATCTATTCTTTTGATGAAGTATTCACAACGCACTATATGCCAGGGACATTTTGCAACTTCGCCATGTTTACTGTCTGGCAAAACACTCCTAAGGACGTACTGCATTGCTGTGCGTCAGCAACAATGTAGTACGCCCTTACGTCGAATATTACCGCTTTGGTATATACGCTGGTCCTTTGACAAAGTGCCGGTACATTGACTATATGCTGTCGGTACATTTACCTTATTTTCGTCCCTGTCCCCCTCTTCTATCACCCCAGTTCAGTGGCGTCCCCAGACTTTTCTGGGCCAAGCGGTGTCCCCTCCCCTTTGAATTTTTTTGAAAAATTAGATGTCCTTACATGCAATCTGGTGCCACATATGCTACCTTTTGAAGTAAAATTTGTGTTAAGAAATTTACGTATTTTTAGGAACTAAAAAAGAAAAAAAAAGGTCCCTATGGTCCCCTCTGTGTACGCCACTGGTAGACCACAAAAATATAAATCACAATTTGACCATTGTGTTAGCATTACTCGCACTAACGATTTAATGATGGGGGTGAATGGGGACAGTGAAACATGTTCTGAATTTATGCACTGAGCTTTATTGAATACTAAGCATTGAAGAAGGCAACGAAAGTCACAATTTTTTACAATTTTCAAACATAAGATCTGGCTAAAGATAATCGATGTGGGAATTGTATAGAAGGGAGAGAACTCAAGGTCCCAGTAATCTCACAGCTTTTGAAAGTAAAAAGAACAATAGCTGTGGATTACATCTCTCAATAAAGCTGTCCTTCAGACAGCTGAACAAATAGATGCGCGCGAAGCGCGCCGAAAATTACAGTTTGGAGAACATTTTGTCCATTTTTAGTCGTATGTTTGCGTGATTAAGTGATAGCGGGTCCTCTTTTTCGTATCAACATCTAAGTAAATGGTGTGTTTGTGCATAATTTTTGTCATACCCAAAATCTCATTTGGGGGCACCCGTGGGGCACGTGCCCCTACCCCCCTTGGCGACGCCACTGAGGGGCCATTTACGCTACTGATGTCAGGCTGACTGGCGTGTTTTTCTTAAAAGAGAGGCAACCTAGTACTGTTGATGAGTTAGCAGAACTAGCTAATCAGTATACCGACACTGCAAATAGTTTGATAGAAAATGGCCTCAAAAAGACTGGGGAAAGGCAAAAAGAAGTCTGATGGACGAAGGGGAAAGAATAAAGATTGGAGTAGGAACAGAAAGTGTTTCACATGTGGGGGATTGAAATTATTTCGTGTGATTGTAATCAGTCTAAAGAGAAAACTGTTCAAGGCAAGGGAAAAGGTCATTCAGAAAAGGGTGCAAGTATGAGTAAGGACGGTACCGGTCAGAGTTCCGAAATGTAGGGGCACTGTGGCCACTCATTAGTGCAGTCGAAACTAACAGTGATTACATGCCTGTTATGGAGGGTTACTTGGGCAATGACAGAGTAGAGGTATTGAGGGATACCGGCTGCAGTACAGTAGTTGCTCCTAGAAGTCGGTAATGAGCGTTGCCTGTAGATCACACCGTAGGTCAATTAGGTGCCTATTAGCTACCGTACCGTTCATTCTGTTGTTCACAGGAGCAGACCCAGTATAAGGGGCCAGGTGATACTTCCTCTGGCAGGATACCTACCTTAAACAAAGAAAAGAAAAGCAGACGGGATAAATGCAACCTGCAAGTCCTGGGAAATGCCCGTTTATGTCATCTACAGGAGGCGTTTTGGGCAAATATTTTCTTGATTTGTGCGCGCCAATTAATTGTGGTTCACCGCTAAGATACTGTCACGGTGGTTTCCTCTAGAAAGACACTGGACTTAAATATAGATTAGCCCCAGGCCTATATATATTTCGTTCATGATTTGAGAGTAGGTATTTAAAATTGAGTCTACTGTTGCGAGTGATCTCCCTACGCTCATCTTGTCTACGGCTAAACCTGTCATTCATACAAAAATTTGCTAATACTGTAACACCCGGTTTACATCCTGACCACGGACTTCTTATATATGGACAGAGCATGTATTACAGGCTAGCACTTACTTACGGACATAGGTGCTAACGTCCTATGCGTAAGTTGTCGCCACCGTCCGTGGAAAAAAGGCGTACCAAGATGGCCGCCTGCTATTGCTCTTGTGCATAGGCGTACGAGACTTCCAATTTGGGAGGCAGAAAATTTTTGCCCGAGTGTCTCAAAAGAAATGCCCAAAATCAAGGACGTGGATCCATCTCCACAGACGGGGCTGGGGGGTGGGGGTGGGGAGGATTTTCACCATATGCGAATCGCCGTCCTGGTGGAGGGGTCTAAGGGGGGTCTAAGGGGAGGGGTCCCCCATATTGAAAATTTTTGCCCATGTAAGATGGGATAGATGCAAAATGGTGCTACGTTTATTGCTAAATTTGAGTTGGATATATTTCCGAGAATTTCTTCTTTTTTAGGAAATCTTTTCATCTTACTTGTTTAAGTGAATTTTTACTCAGTTCTTGGGGTAAATCAGAACCACACCGCACGAAGTAAGTGAACAGTAAATTGTTAGACATCATATACCATTAGCAAGTTTACTCATATCTTATGAAATTTTGATATGGAAGTGATAAGGACTGTGCATATTAGAGCCCTTTCAAAAGTCTGATAGAGGTGATACTGGCAAATAACTACACGCGCGAAAATTTTTTGCACTTTTTTCGGGAATTCAATTGAAAATTCGGGAACTTAGTAGAAATTTGGGTACTCTTTTCACTTTTTCTTCCTCTCTGTCGAATTTTCACCTATTCTGTGCCCGAATTTTGGTCAATTTTTTGCCCGAATTTTCGACCTCAGAAAATTTGGGTTGGGGTAGTCTGCCCCCTGCCCCCCTCGTACGCCTATGCTCTTGTGTGTAACAGTTTGGACTTGCTCAAGTGTCACAGTATCAACAGATTGTGTGAGAAACTTGTATTTTTTTAGAAAGAATGCAAGCTCAGGTCAAATTCAGCAAAAAGAATGAAGGATTGTGACATTGTTCTTCCATTGATGTTTGTATTTTGTCTAAAATGCTGCAGATTCATCGTCAACTTGGGCAAATTGTAGTGCCCTGCGGCCATCTTGTTACGCCTCATTTTGTTCGAACGGTGGCGACCGTATTGGTCACGTGATCCTGTGTCTATGTATTTAAGTCCATGATCCTGACTCAATTTCAAATTTATTTTTCATATGCTTTGTCACAAGTAATTTAAATTAGACTCGATTTCTGATATATACATCATTTTGTTTACCGACAGAACTAGCATGAATGGTCCACAAATATTTAACACACAGTTCAAAAATAAAGTCTTGTAAGTCTTAACCTTGTCACGACTTGTCAACAGGATCATGTGATTGCGACAACGGCCTGGATTCCGAAAGGTATGTAATTGTACAGACCTTTTCGATGTCCTTACTTCCAGACAAATAATTGAATAGTTTTGTTCACCTTCAAATCTTCACACACAGGAAACAATAGTAAATACCAGCTACATATATGACGCTTTGGTTTTCCTCCATATTGTGGATCAAGGAATGAAGCTTTAAGCCGCACTGAGTGACTGAGTGCTCTAGAACAGGCCAAAAATTTGCCAACAGAACTACAATTGGCTAATTGATATGGTACAAGTGTGAAACACTGTATCTAAGAAACCTTTGGGAATGCCTTAAAATAAACAGTCCCTTGACCATATTGAGATTTTCTTCGCAAAGCTTTGTCGCTAGATTACTTACAGCGACAAGACTGAGCTACCGTTATCCTATATGGTTTGGTCAGCAGTCATCAGTCTATGAACTCTTGAGGATAACCGAAACCATAACAGTTATTAGCTGAGTGCAAGAACTGGTTTCTACCGATTATAAAACGCACACACTGTATTTAACAAATGTTTATGAGGTGAAAACATTTCCTGTCTGTTTTAAGGTCAAAACAGTGATGCTGCCTTATCCACAAAATGTCCAATCAAAGTTGAGGGGTCGAAGGGTGACAAAACTTGAAGGAAGAATAGTGAGACAATCGTAGAAAGGGGAAATTATAGACTGCTCTATTTTACTGATATTTTTCTCGTTTTTTTTTTTTTTTGTTTTTTTTTTGTTTTGTTTTGTTGTTTTTTTTTGGTTTTTTTTGTTTAAGGCTTTATTATGGATATGCAGCAATTTGATACAGATTTGCGGGTGACGTCACGACATGGAAACGAGTTTTTGTACCTTCATGTTGAGGTGAATGACTTTTTCGCGTAAATAATCCAAAGCCATAGTCAGGGGCGGACTGGCCTACCGGGATACCGGGAAATTTCCCGCGGGGCCCCACCCTTTTGGGGACCCCTTTCGTCATATACCATAAGTCTATACAGCAATTTTAGGGGCTGTATTAACTAATTACATTAGTGACCTATAGTTTTGGGGCCCCATTGGAGGGGCCTCCAGGACAAACGAAATACGGAATCCCCCTCAAAAAGTACGATTTGGGGCAAAAATACATGCCCAAACTATGAAATCATTACTAGCACACGTGCAAAGCTATGGACAGGCTTTTTTCGCTAGCTGATTCTCCTCGAGAAAAGCCGTTGTAGACACCCTGCATTTGCGCGCTCTTACTTAAAAGAGAGCACTTGAAGCTTGCAGAAACCGCTTTACTTGTTGTTACTGGATTTTGTACAGGTATGGATTCCGTGCATCTGCTTACACATCACATCTCTTTTGAAAGTCTATAAATATATATTTCTATCCCTCTCATTCTCTCAGGTGAGTTTGGAAAAAGATCTCAGCAAATTCCGAGGAAAATGTGAAAGCGTTTATGCTAATGAGTATCGAAAAAGATCTTTTTGAAGGCATTTTTTTTTTTTTTTTTTTTGATGACATCATTCCCAATCTAACTAAGAACTCCAGTGTTTATTCACTTCTTTTATTGGTTTAAGAAATTGAGCCTTTCCTGTGAAGGATCTATGAAGGATCTGATTCCAGCAAGAAACATCATAGACCATGCAAGGCTCAAGTGATCAGAATTTGACAATTTATGTCAGCTGGGGATGGTAGCAAAGTATAGTGATCAAAAAATCTTTTAATGAAGACAAAGGGTGGATTTTAAGTTATTTGAAAACGTTTTAATTATCAAATATTGGATACTATGAGGCCAGGGAGCTGTCATCAGTGGCACCGACCCGGGGGGGGCATGGGGCTCACGTTCACCCAATCGATTTAGGAAAAGTTTCCCAAAAATGAGCCACAAAGGCGTTTAAGATATAAATTTCTGTAGGGAGTAGGGTGAGGTGTGTTTCTGACTGAACGAAAAAATTTTGATCAATTTTTATCACAAGTTGCTCTCAAACCATCAAAGTTCTCGCAAATCCTTCAATCAAAATTTTCGCGTGCTTCGCGCTCGTGCAGCCTCACTGCATGGCTGTGTTTACTATCAATACAGTCTAAAATCAGGGAGGTGATATTAGAGGTAATATCACCTCCCTGCTCAAATATATTCTCGATCAAGATCATCGGTGAAGGTTTTACAATTATGCTGATTGTTCGTGTGCAAAGGAGTCATTATGGAGGAGCAGAGCATTGTACGAATGTAAAGTAGTGGAATTCAGAGAAAGACATATTTATGAAAATTAAAATTTTACACGAATTACTAGACAGGAGACTCATCCTTTTATTTGCGGATGTTTTTTATTAGGAATTTGATGTTTCTCAGTGCAAAGTCTGCCCATAACTTTTGTTATGGAAATGCTTTTAAACGCAACATTCAGGCGCGCTTCAAGCGCATTCGTCACAATATACAGACTCCATATCTTATAGCCACTATATTGGGGTAATAATACAATATTTTTACCAAAGCACTTTAACGACAAAAGTACATCTTCCATCTTTGCAAGGACACCGCATCAGTAGGGAATCTTAGAGCAATGTGAATATCATTAGTAGCATATACAGCATATTTGATAAAGATACCTACATTTTGCATTTAATCTAGCTTATACTTGAACGAGAATTTTTCAAGGGGAAGAGTGGTTAACCCTCCACTTAGTCAACACACCTTTTCCTCTAAAAAGAAAGTATTTCCTTAATTGTGAAACTTTTTTTAATTATATGGTCACTTCGAAAATTTGTCAAAGATAGCACCATTTTGCGTCTAAGCCATCTTAAATGAACAAAAATTTCTCAAAGGGGAGGGACACCTCCTCCCCGTAGACCCATCCCCAAGGACATTACCTGCACAAGGTGAAAAAGAAAAGGATGCCTCCCAGACCCTGAACTTACAAATATGGGTTTTTCAAAGGTCTAAAATGAACAAAAGTGGGTTTTCAAAGGTTCAGATATGGTCAATATGGACTTTTAAAGGTTTTTTAGCAGGGCAGGATTATCCTACTGGATAGCCCTAACCTTAGATATGAGGTGCCATATTCATGCAAGGTTGTAAGAAAATTATCAGGGGTGGAGTGCTATAACCAGATAACTGCATGTCACAATATCAACATTGCTTGGCACATATAGTCGTGTACTATCCAAAAACATTTTATACCACATTGCCAGAAAATGATACTAAATTCTCAGTATTCATAATGGTATATAAGCATTCTTTAATTTTAAGGTCTCATATTTTAATAAGAAACACTTCCACAAAAAAGGTATAAATTATGGAAATTTTACTCAGTAAAATTAATCTCGGGGAAAACTAGAAGTTACGGGAGAGTTGCCATGGCAACTGTTTGATGTAAATGAAAGATCCTTTTCAATCACTGTTTTTGTTTAACAGAGAAACTTGAAGGTTATATTTTGATATTGATGCCCTTGGTACAGTTTGTAGAGGTAGGTGAAAGATTTCAGAATATGGAGAATAGTTCCCACTTAATTACATGTGTGGAGCCCTCACAAAAGAGCAAGAAAGGTGCACCTACTGCAAGTGGAGGAGGCCTGGGGTCCTCTCTTAAAAGAATATGACATGAAATGTCTTATAATTTCCTTGGCTCTTGAGTCCCTGCAATCATAATGAAGACAATAAAAAGAAAATGTTGCAATTGTCAATTGCAACATTTTCATCAGCAGTATCATTCACAGTGATAACTTTTAAAGTAGCTCCACCATCATCACAAACATCTAACTTATGTGCATACTTCCCCACCGTATTTGAAGGTATACTTTAAATTTTATGTTAATTAAAGTTCAGCCCCCTATCATTTTCTTATAAGCTTGTTTGGCCTTGGATAATCTAACTCAGTACAGGCTACATCATTAAGTGAGAAGCCCCATATACAGATATTCTTACATCAGAGTTGTGGTGTTTCTAGTTTAGTTGCCACATAGGGCAGGTCCCTACTAAGTCATCCGATGCAGGGAATGCTATCCCAAGGAAGGAAAGGTTTCAAGGAATGTCCCCTCCCCTTTAAGGAAGTTCTGTTAATGTTAGGTGACTAGAATGTAAAAAATGTGGTCTTTGAAAGTTTGTGAAGAATTTTTACCCCATTTGTAGTTCATGCTTTGTAGTTTTTGAATGGTTTTGAAGGCTAAGGCCCCTCTCCTTTGAGAAATTTTTGTTTTCAATGTGAAGTGAGGTAAATGTAAAATGGTGCCGTCTTTGGCAAAGCTTTGAAATGAGGATGTTTCTAGCAATTCCCATCATTCAGGAAAGGATTATTTATTTTGAACTGTGACAGGATGTGCCCCCTTGAATGATATAGTATGCTATTTAGAACACCATGTTAACCCCATGTTTAATAGTATGCCAGTGAATTGGAGAATCATGGGCTAGAAGTAAACATGGTTGACAAAATTTTAATTGTCTGGAGTGGGAAAATTCATCCTTTACAAAGACCACTCTTTTGGCAATGTAAACAAAGCCTGATTAGAGGTCATAAAATTATGGCATGTGCCATCTATAATTGATAATTTGATAGCTAGAAATCAGGGCAGGATTTCTATTTTACTGAGTAGAAAGTTGGGAAAGAGATGCTCAGTTTTATGACAAGTTTGGGAGTTCCCCCTAAGGTTTATATTGGATGGCCTCTAATTTACAGGTTGCCTTGATTATTGGTAAATCTAGCCCTTTGATCTGGAAGTGCAATTAATGTTTAAAGCTATGAACTAACACTTAATTAAGAATAACTAAAGTTGCAAAAAGTAACTTAAAACCAGTACAAGGCACTGTTTCATACAGGATTAAGATCAATCTTAAGTTTAATTTCAATAGGACAATTTCATGGCAGATCAAACTTAAGATTGATCATAACTCAGTATGAAAGAGTACTCATCACTGATATCTCCTTAGGTTCTCTACTGGCAACGAAAGTTATGATAATGTGGCTTCCTTTGAGTAGTTGATGAGAGTAATTTAGAGAGGTACCAGAGACCACTCATTACCAATTTTCCAAATATGGGTTTTATGGGTAATATGGGTTATTTTTCTTAAATACGGGCCAAAAATGCCAATATGGGTTTTTACTGGATTTTATGGGTTTTATGGGTCCGCGGGGAGGGCTTGGAAAGATTTGCCTCGGGTGCAAGCTACCCCCATGCGAATATGACCGTTATAACCTCTTTCTGGGCGTATCTGGGGTGGGCTAAAGGATCATCTTCTATAGTCTCCCACTACCTCATCATCAACCTCTGGCATCGCCACTGGTTGCCATTGTATGCTAATTGCTATTTTGTTAGTTTTAATCACGTGCGTCGGGGCCCTTATGGGTCAATTTTCCCAGTAGAAATTTCCTCCCTAGTCCGCCCCTGGCCGTCGTCGTACAATTAATATGAATATACATGGAACTGGAATAATCTGAATCCCTCTATTTTCAACGAGCAGGTGGAAATAATTCTGAATTGTGTGCCACAGATGGGCTGCACAAATTCGTGGGAAAAAACTGGGATTAAAATTTCATAGTCTTCATTTACAGCCCACGCCGGCAAGAGAGAAAGGAGAATAGCTGCAATGGTGTCGCTGCGAAAGTGGGGAGGGGGCGGTACGTGCGACCAAAGTTTGCCGTACCTCCACTCAAATGAGATTTTGGGTATTGAAAAAGGATAAACAAACACGGTGTTTATAGGGCCTGTATCGATCTGGACACGAGGACCCACTGTCACTTTCCAATTATTTAGGGAAACTAAAATTGCACAAAATGTTTTCAAAACTACATTTTGCGGCACGTTCACGCGCATCTATTTTTGAGAATATGTAAAGCCCTGCCGTCCTTGAAAGTATATTCCAGAGTGATCGTTTCATGAGCTGTTTTCAACACTAAGGCCGTGAGTCCTCTTCATTCAATACAACTTTGACATCTATTAAGTCTAATTTTGAAATTTTATCTTAATCTAAGATGGTTTTTATCTTCGGTAAAACTTTGGACTGATAACATGATCTGAAACTTGAATTATTTACTGACTTCGGTTTGTGGCATGGTATCCCTACTCACTATATACAGCGTCGGTTGGTGCACATTCGTAGCGTAGGCCTGCAAGAAAATGTTTGGCCTAATAGTCTCCCAGATGGGTGGAAATGACAGTTTAGATCTTGAAGTTGCATATAAATATTCTTTACTTTTGGATTTCATTGCTTGAGAAACAAATTTAAATTTCAAGAAGAAAAGCTAGATTTAAAGGGGCTTATTGAGTTGGTTCACAAAATTCATGATTTTTTTTTCACACCTGTTGAGATTTACTTACATTTCGATAGTAAATGAACAAACTAAGGGATTCTGCACATCTGACTCACAGCTGAAATGACAATGACGGGGTAATTAATGATTAAAATCATTTACTACAAATTCGTGACCGGACACTTTTACAACTATGTAGTAATCACAAGCAACTCATGTCCACAAAAACCTCAATTTCTCTCATATGGGAAGTGATGCATGAGCAGATGAGTATTAAGACTTATTAGAAGCATTGCCATGCAATGATTTCCTTCAAACTTGTCAAAAATATTATCCATGTTAACTCAATAAGCCCTTTAAAGAGGAAAAGGTCACCCCAATTTGGATGAGTGTAAACGGGTATCCTATTTCATGAGTGACTTCTGAGGATTATGGTACAATATCTCTCTCACTGAATGTGAAATTCATTTATCGGGGAACTCGTTGGTTTACCTTGAGTGTGCAATAATTATGTCGAGAAAGATACTTGAAGTGAAATAAGAGAACATTTTGTCAGATTTAGTTGTTTCAAACCACAGGCAGTCCTAGCGTTATATAGTACATACACTGTGTATATATAGAGAAAGAAAGGTAAGACACTTCACGGCCTACGGCACCTACTTTGCAGAACTGAATCACGATTTTTATGCCTTATTCTCAATTTTACCTCTTTTTAATACACACGAATGTTCCAAACACATTGTCCGATCATTGGAGTAGTATTTTGATTCATTTGCACCAAAAATATGTTCAAAATGGGAACAATTTCTCGCGGATAATTTCAATTCAGATCTTACTCGACCAGGTCTCGTCACACTACGTAAAGGGAATTTCCAAACTATCCAAACTTGCCAATGGAAGAGCTGGATTACCGACGACTGCTTCGATGCTGTATTATGGGCCCCCTCAGTGGGTCGCATACATGGAGATAACTTGAATGCTTCATCCTCATGGCCACAATTTTGTAAATATCCAAGTTTCCCGAAGCTTAACCCTGGACCCCTCGGTACCGGGGGTTGTCCCTGGAGCCCACAAGGGGCCCTACGGTCGGCCCCTCGAACCCAACACCTACAAGGAAGCGCTTTACGTCATCGTGACGCGTAACGCGCCGCTCGGTACATCATGTCGGTGTGCCCTTTCGCCCGAACGATGCCTTCCCACCCCACCCCCCCCCCCCCCCCCCCCCCCGGCTCCACCTACCTTCGAAAAGTCTGGCGACACCACTAGATAGCTGCCGTTAAACGTATGAACAGCACTGCCCCCTGGACGAACAAAGCAATGAAGTTTAACAGCAACAATTGCATTGCGGTGAATATTTACTTGGTACTTGCATTTAGTATTAACGTTATCTTTGCCAGAACTATTACCAATTGACGTATGAGCAAGTCCTTCGAGTTCGGTAGTTTGACATGGTGAGATACTCATCTCACAAAGTGAACATCCTCATTTTTTATTTATTGATTGATTGATTGATTTTTTGGGGGGTGGGGTCTACAAGGCAAGATATTCCAGCCAGTGCTAACGTTTGTTAGTATATTAGTAGATATGGGAGTGTGGACTGGTAAAAAGGAAATCGAACGGACGAGTTGCCGACATGGCAAAATCGTAAAATTCTGAAAATTGTCAAGTGGTCCAGTGAAAACAGCAAAACCTAGAAAATTAATGTTTTGCTCACGAACTACTGACTCGTCAAACTGAAAAAATTTGGAAATTTACCATTGATAGAAAAATGCACCATAATAACATTACTTCGAAAATCGCTTTTTTTTGGCAAAAGTTAACTCCAAAATCGGAACAGAAGTTTGGAAGTAATCGTATTGGACGAGAAATATGGAATTGCAAAATCCTCGACCATGACCGTATTACCAACAAATTCACACTCAGTCATATGATTCATCTGTTCATGTGATCGTCAAAACCAAATTACGATTTCAACTACCGTTTTACCTTGAATTGTAATGGACATACTTTATTCTGACCCTGTTGATAATGGTCCATCATCTTGGATAATCTGACAAAACTTGCCTCTGTGATACACAGTTTAACATTTTATCAACGATGTAATAACTTATCAGAAATTCATACTATCTATAACTTAAATGAAAATTCTAACAATCAAACACATACAAATTGCGTACAAAACACGTTCATTTATTGCAATCTATGACAACAGGAAAAGAATGTGTACATGAAAGGGCGTAGGATGCGGCCAGCCCCCCCCCCCCCGTGAAATTTTTGGGGGCGGAAGTATGTTTCAACCCCTAACATTCCAAGGACGAAACCCCTTATTTGTCCCTTCTGTAAGTAATGTCAAAAATTTGCAGTAATTTATCTTAACACCAAATTGCATCTAAGGACCCTCAAACATTCAAAATTTTCCAAAGGGGGAGGGGGAACCCCCCTTAGGCCACTCCACAAGGACGGCGATCTGAAACAAGGTTCAGCCCCCCCCCTCCCCCAGTCTCGAACAGCCTCCTACTCCTATGTGTACATGTCGTATAATGGAAAAACTGCGGGGACCAAAGCTAGAAAGAGGGCATTTCCTCCGACCAAATATTTTAAATTTTCTAAGTTCTTTGGTCGGTGCAACCGTGCAGTCATTGACAACAAAACTGTAACTATTCAGGGTGGTTGATAAGATGTATTTTCCACGGAGTTTTTTTAAGGACGGTTCCTGCACCTTATGTACAAGAAAATTCCATGACCAAATCCATGGCTTTGTGCAAATGTTTGGCTGTAAGCATTCTTGTTAATTTTTCCCTATGTTCTGTTCTCAACATATTAACAGCTGAAGTAGTAAGTAAACTTGAAGCAAGGAGGGGTATACAGCTTCATATTGATAATCAATACTTTTCTCTATTTTTCAACCTATTGCTTTGAGCCTAAATTATTTTGAGGAGAAAGTTAATTTATACCATTTTTACATCATTTTCTTCAAGGTTTTCAATATTTTTTAATGTACAACATGCAAATGGCCACAATATATATATATATATATATATATATATATAAACAATATGAATGCATCACACCTTGTCAGTGTAACACTGGATGATAAGCAGTGCAACACATTGGTGCTCACTCTAGTGGAAAGCTGGAATTGATTTCCTACTTCAGACCTCGGAAAATTTTCAACATATCGAAAATACATTCAAATCTGAAATTCTAAACTAGCCAACTGGTCTTTTAAGATTTAAATTGTATTGTTGAAGAAACGATCCCAAGTTAAACATTGTCTTAATGAGTCGCATTAATGTTTCAGTTATAGCAGCATTTACAAGGGAATGCAGCCAAAGGGCCACAATGAAAATACCGACCTAAAAGTAGGCGAACTACTATGAACAACAAGATTAAGATTTACTACAATGTTACATTTCTAAGGTAAAACCTGTTGGTTTGATTTGCTGGAGTTACCCTTTAACCTGATGCAAAGAATGTTCCATCAAAATATAAAATCATTAATAATCTTTCTCCATAGCTTTGAGTTTTACTAGAGCAAAGCTATTGTTCAATCCAAACTGTCACGTCTTCTCCAATATAAAATTTAACAATAAGTTAATCACACACTCATTTCAGAGTAGTGAGGTTTGTGAGGTCAAGAAAAATTTCATCCTAGCTATGCCCCTGGATTTAAACAGAACAACATTATCAACAAAATATATAGGAAACTCGACAAGGGTGAAAAGTTTCTGTAAACTTAAAAACTAAAAGTTTGCCTTAAAAATCAACAGTATATTGGACAAAATCTCAACTAAAGGACTTCTTAAAGCTAGCACTGCAGACCAGAAGTAGCAAGTTTTTGGTCTCTTAAAAGGTCAAATTCTGTCTCCTCTTTCTAATTGCATGTTTTACTAATGTGAAAAGGCTATGAGCCATGTTTTTGTTACATTCCCTATCTGTGCTTTGTGTTTAGCATTTGTACATAGGTCATATTAAAACTTTGCTTGAACATATTTTAAGAGGCACCTTTATATTTTTGTTTCTAATTTTTCTTGAGTTTTCTTCACTCTTTTGCCTTCAGGGGAAAAAAATGTTTTCCCTGTTCTCGTCCACTTTCTGTATCACAAACATCTTACTCAACTTCAAACCTCCTGTTTGGTTGTATTCAATTGATGGGAGACCAGGCAGACTTCTTTAAGCATAATGGCCTGTTTGATGTCCTCTATATAAGCCATGATGTCAGGAGAGACTTAGCAGACAAAGGCAAACTATTTAAATGAAGTGGAAAACCAAGGGACTGCTAATAGATATGACAATAACAGCACCCCCCTTCCTGGCATGATAATTGTGGTAGCAAAGAAATGAGATCCACCAAATGTCAAACAGTGACCAGCTTGAAATAGACAAACGAGGTTTGTGTATTATGTTCAATGTTACAAAACAGCATGAAAATACCATCAAAATCTCTTTAAAGAATGTAAAATAGTGCTTAAAAATAGCCATTTTTGCAGAAAATGTAGGGCCAACATTTCAGTGACAAATTGTGATAAATACTAAAGCTTTTTCAAAAAGTTGAAGATATCTCTGTTCTACAAGCTTGAAACATAGTGCCAAGTGCGTTAGCAAGCTGAAGTGATGTGTGAAAAGTGGAAAAGGTATAAACATCTTGGTATCTTTATCTTGACATACACAAACTATTATGTTCATGGAGGAAGAATGCTAATGAATTACTGACAGTGAAGGTTCTTAAATCTAAAAAAATGGCATAATCATGAAAATTTTGAAAGCACACTCTTAGAACTAGACATTCCCGTACTTGCAGGCAAGCACGTATCGAAGCCCCTCGGAAAGCACAGCTTACACTTGGCAGTAATAGTTTGGTTTCGCCCCTTGGCTCTTTTTGAGAGTCAAGGTGGCTTTGAAAAGAGTACACTTAATTATAGGTTATTATACTAAGTGATGGTTGACAGTTTGATACA
>WURT03477620.1:0-22059 GCA_009936505.3 Holothuria glaberrima | reverse complement strand
CCTGGACCCCACCAAGGGCCCTAGGCCGGCCCCTTTGACCCCACGCCCGGGCCTTAGGCTACGCCCTTCGGATTGCCACTAACGTGGAAATTATAGTACTATAAGCCGCCCCAAAAATTTGCTCAGCCCCCCCCTTAGCCTCCCCAACTAAAAATTCCTGGCGCCGCCGCTGCTCCCTGAGAAAAACAATCCCGTACGGCCATGGGCAAGTGCCCCCTTGGATTACTGTATATGAACTGAACGGCAAACACGTAGGTAGAAAGCACGGAAAGCAAACAGTATCTTGATTTATATTAGTTTAAGTATTTACGTTTTATTCTCTCTCTACCATATACCACTTTTAACATCGTCTCAGATTCCGAGCTGCCCTTCCACTTTGGTCGTGGCTTTATAGCATTTGCGTCAAAAGTCATTTTGTCTCGTACATATTAAAAGGAACGGACCTCTACCGCTCTTTGATATTGTTATTTCCGCCAAGGGAACCGACAAAAGCTGACGCACATAATTGATTTAACTTTGACGGGTCACTGTATCGATTAGATTGTAGATACTTATATCTAGGAGTTGCCCACTCAGCAGTATTAAACGCTTTTTGTTTTATACCGCTCCTTGTGATATTCGCCCTAGATACCAAGAGCATTTTTGTCTCCTTCGTGTTATTACATTTGATACGATGTTTTCCTTTTCAGAGTGCATGCTATCACTTATAATCGTGTCTTTGTGATTGCTCCAGGCACGCAACCAAGGGGGGAGGCATTTGGGGGGCCGCCCCTGCTCCTTGGCTTGGCCCCCTGCTCTGCAGGCATGATAGTCAGGTTCCTGTGCAATAGCATACTTCCAAATTTTGATATTTTCCTCAACACATAAAGTTTCAAAAGTTGCCCTTAGATTCCTAATCCCCACTGGTTACGGCATAGTGGATCAGAACAGTGGGACGTGATGTGACTCACAGGCCAGCACTGTCAACACTTGAGGATTTCTCACCGTAACGTTACTAGTTTCGTGCATCCTAAATTATGTTTCACACAACACGTATACATATACAGTGTGTATATAATCAGGTCTACATGAATGAAACTGAATTTGAACCTTACTTTTTATTTTTCTTTTGTGGCTATTGGCCAAATATCTGCAAACAATGTGGTAACTTTGAATTTTCATGACCACCAGAACCTGACAGCTTATTTATGTTTCAGATCACATTATCACAGCTGGTTAACAGTATCCCAAAAATCACTTCTCCCCCTTTCCATGACACAATGACTACCTATTAGAGGTATATTATAGGCCTGCTATTGCATTTAGTGGTATATGTATCATAGTGAGTGATGCTGCTCTGATTATGATTGTTTCATAGGCTCAATAATGTGGTTTGTGGGTTACAAATGAAGTCGACATGTGAAAATTAAGCCCATGGTATGAGCGCTCTCAGAAAGTATGGAAAATCAGAAATTTATACTACTGAACTACTCCCCAGACTCAGATAATATCAGTTGTAGCTCTCTAAGTTTATCCAGTGGCGTACATAGGGGGAAGGGGCATTGGGCCATGCCACCCTCTCATGGCTGCCATTTTTTTTTTTTTTAGTTCCTATAAAAATGTGTAAATTTTGTAACACAAATTTTACTTCAAAAGGTAGCATATGTGGCACCAAATTGCATATAAGGACACCCAATTTTTCAAAAATTTTCAAAGGGGAGGGGACATCCCCTCCCCCTTAGACCCTTCCCCAGGCCAGCGATCTCACAACAAACTGCATCCCCCCCCCTTGAGAGAAATCCTGGGTACACCACTGACCCATAGCTATGTGTATTTTTTAATGACTTGGTGAGATATTCTGTGAAAATTTATGCTTCTCCATTTAACCAAAACTTATTGCCTCCCGAGCTTGGTTTGGCCCCCTGCTCTCCAATTTTGGTTACGGGCCTGGCTTGCTCTCAATATCTTGTCAATTGATGGATATGAATGGACGCGAAAATGACGCCTCTAAGCGGTAGTTAATATCATGTTCAGGCTTTTGTCGGGTTTACGAGGATTGTGAGTCATAAAAGAATACTTCTTTCCACTGTCATCATCTCCCGAAAAAAGAAGTCATAACTAATATATATTTCATTGCTTGGAAAGTCATTTTACTTGCTCATTATATATTTGCTGAGAAGGAATACATAGTAAAATGTGATGAGAGCTTGAAATATGATTCCTATCATTCGTAATGATATATGCATCTGTGTAAAGGAAGGATTCGGAGGAATACTAAAGGAGACAACATTCTGGATATTGATCTTAATATTAGTGGAACCAATTTGAAATGTTTTTTTTTTCTTCATGACCGTAAACAGCTTCTCTTAAGTTGAGAAGGGGGACATTGAATTAACCAAAATTTTTTCAAACACGAATAGCGAATGCCTGGAAGTGGTGGATCCGAGTCTCACTCAAGCAGGCGCGTAGCCAGGATTGTGTCGTTGGTTGTGAAGGGCGAAATGGGAGAGGGGTCTAAATTAAGAGGGTACCCTGCACTCCCTCTCCTTTGGAGAAAAAACGGCCTTTTTAGGTCTCCAGATGCAAAATGGTGCAATGATTGTGACTCAAACGTAATAAAGTTTATAGCGATGATGTGTTTTTTGCCATTATTTTTTGAAAGCTTGGGTATGGGGGTTTCAACTCTCAGTCAGTGTAAATGTCGGAAAAGGTCATATAAACCACAAAATATATAAGAACAGATCTGACAAATTTTAAAATGGATAAGATTTGGAAGTTAATTCAGATTCATAGGTCAATGGAGGTTCAATCAGTCCAATTTGTGCGAAAATGACTATTTCGTGAACTCCTTCTGATATTTGTTATTTATGAAGTTTGCTTTTTCTACTGCATTATTTCCAGGGCTGAATCTTAGTACACCAAACCCGTGTGGGCCAGGCGAAGTTGTAGGAACCATTTGTTTCTTTTTTGGGGGGAGGAGTTGTTATTTACCCCAGTGAAATCGGATGAAGAGCCATGTGGAATATTTTCTGAGCATATTTATGCCTTCACCACTTATAGCCTGTATAAAATTTTGTGCAAATGGGGGGGGGGGATATGAAATTTTTCTTGGGGGGGGGGCTAAAGCACTCCTAGCCCCCCCCCCGTAGAACTGTGCCTGGTTTGTGGGCCTTTCTGGTATTACACTAAGCACCAAATACATTAGCCTTCAGAAACATCTACTTAACCTTAGCTTTTTTCAACTCGGTTGGTATCGCCTGTCCGAGTCCGAATTCAGCTGAAGACCATTCCGGGTCGCGTAATTTTTTTCCCAGGACGAATGAGGGTAAATCATACCAATGGACGAATCAGCTTCTTAAAACAGGCCACACCCCTATTTCCAAAATGACAGCTTTTCGACCATTTTTTCAAATTTTGACAAAAGATTATGAAAGAACAGGCCACATCACCCTGGTCCACGTAACCTTAACCTTAAATCATGAACCTAACCTTGATTTTGAAACAAATTTAAACTATTTTGAAAAATCGATTTGCCCTCATTCGTCCTGGGAAAAAAATAGGCTTCCGGGCCAAGTCCAAGTCCAGTAAAAAACGGGCCGAAATTTAGTCCGAGTGCAGTACTCGGACGTTACAACCCTGGTTATTTCTTATTTTAACTATAACATTAGGACAATGAAGGAATGATCTGACAACTCTACAAATTACCACCGTGTTTGGTTTCCTTGTAATCTATGGAGTCACTCCTTAATTATCATGCAAATTAAGGAAAGGGATGGCATCCTCAACCTAGGACCGTAATCAGAAAAGTTGTAGAACGGAAGATAACTTCCAAGCACGGGCAAAATAGCCTGATAAAACAGTTCTCAAAACTTTTCCGGGCGAATATTTTTCTAGGTAGCCGTGCCCCTTCCCCTTTTAGTATAAACTCTGTTTCTTTTTAAAGTATCGCAGTGTACTAGCAACTATTCATAAATATGCACAAAGCTCTCAACACCTCATGAAATTTTGCTTTTTAAATGAAAAATAAAACGCTTATGAAATAAAATACTAACTCCCTTTTACACGTCAAATTTTCTTTGCATTTTCAAGGTTTCCTTTTACTGGAGCGACAGTATGGCGTATGCTTCCCAGGGCAAAATTTTGCTGTAACATTCTATCAGGGCCGGGTTCACATTCATGAACTTAGGCTTTTTACATTTTTAATTTTTTGTCCGATGTTTACATGATTTCATGTTGTGTGTGTGTGGGTGTGTATGTGTGTGTGACATTTGCTGTCCGTTTAGTATGAGTTTACGGCTTACTCGGGGATGCCATACTTAAAGCAAAAATAGTATAGATTTCATATCTTTGACGGACGAGCTAAATAAACGGTAAGACACCACTGAGTGTGACAAGCTTTTAACACTTTGTTCATTTATGAGAGAAAAAACACTACAGAATTACAAAGTAGAACTACTTTGTACAAAATTGTGCAAAGTACTGACACCATGGAGCTAATACAGGTAGTAGCTCCATGCTGACACTGCGACAGTACGGGAAAATCAAAGACAATTGACCTTGATTATATCAGTACGCCGATTTTATTAAGCAAGTAGTAACGTGCTTAAGAAGTTTGAAAATTTATGCCTAGAATAGAGGGAACATATACGCTTAACAAGGGCACTTTACATTTTATATGACGCGCTTTTAGATGCTGCGGAGTGCGGAAAAGTATATTATTCGACGAGTATATTGATCTTCGTTGAATAAATAACCTTTTCATAAAAAGCACCACCAAATTTCATATTCATTATTAAGGAGAGAAAAGATGAAAAGTGCCTTACCCTGTACAGCTCATGTTTGAACTTCCTGCTCATGAAGGCGTAGACAAGGAAATTAAGGGCGCTTCCCGCGTATGCGATTAAGCAAGCCGCGACTTCCATTCTCGACAGACTTGTTGGTGAAGCTTGGCCTACTAGTACGTATTTGAGAAGTCTACTAATGAGCGAAGGGACCCATGATATCACAAAGACTGCTAGAATGATGATCACCATGCGAACTGTTTTATCCATTCTGTAAGAGAGAGACTTTTTCGATCCTGTGAACGATAAAAATACCATCATTTTTTACATAAGACAGTGTGATGGGGTAAAAAGGCGGGTGATAAAGTTGGCAGTGGGGCACCCAGGGGAGGGTACCATGGACTGGAGCCCCCCCCCCCGAAGGTTGTCAGTGTATTTCTTTAAGAATTGCTGAAATGATTTTAAGCTGAAAGTTTCAACAGAGGTTGGAAATACAACAAGCCAGGGAAATTCATTTCGAACGATCACCGAGGTATTTGTAAATGTTCTTTGTACCATGCGCGCCAAATGATGATGGCGCTTCACTTCGATTGGGCCTATGTCTCGAAGTTTGAAAGTCAGACCTCAGAACCCCATGGCCCAGTGGGTGCCACAGGTGGTAGTCCATGCAGTATTGTTTGCAGTAGGAAAATCAGCCCAGCAAACAGAAAATGTCAGGGCAAAATTGTCTTAATGGACTCTTTTCTCTAAATTTCTGGTCGGAGGCAGCGGCGGAATTATTGCCGGTATTCCGGTGCGGGGCCCGGGCAAATATGGGTGTCCGTTGCAGTACCACTGGATATCTACCCATCAAGAGAGGCAGACTGTGGGCCCACAAAATACTTAGATCATTGGAGATGAGATGAGGCGTGTTCCCTACTCTTGCCTTCATTCCAGTCAAGCAGCATTAAATTGATCTAAAATTGTACTGAAGTTTTTTTTTATTGATGAGGCGGGTTACTGGCTATATATCCTATAATCATATCACACTTGACCCCACAAACCTTTACTTGTTCACATGCCTTTAACCGTACGTTACTGTAGTTTAAATTTTTCGAAAGTGTCATTTGTAGCAATTTAGAAACTACGAATTCCTGTCAAAGTTTTCCTCGGTACTCTTCCCGTCAACAGATGGCGTTTAACTTATCAGGTAAGATAGTGTCACATGCCTCCCCGAGGATTGTTGCCCTCAGTAATAAATCTTAGCTACTTCACTGGCAGGGTTCCGTTCCTGTTTCTGGCCCTGTGGTCATGACCCGTCTAGTTACGCCAATGGTCCTAGGTGGATAATATCCGCTTTCACACCGATCTTTGTAATTACTAAAGTTTTCTTAATAATTTTACTGAATCGTTCAGACATTCACTAAATCATCGCGAATCATGAACAATTTAGTGAATCTTTATTTCTTTTGTATGTTCAACACTAGAACAGCCCCGTACTTGGGAAAGACAAATCCTGTAGTTTTAATTGCTGCAGTGTCTCGACTAAAGAATCTTACAATACAGACCAGCAATAGGAGTCAGATTTTCTTTCTTTGTAGCAACTTATTATTTCCACACAGTCCGTAATGACGATGTCGGCCCTTCCAACCTTATAATCTTTTCTTACTAAACTAAATTAGGGATCACCTCTACGTCAATCTCATAGAAAACCTTGTCAAGGACGGAGTGAATATGTAATTTGTTGCTAACCAGCAAGTTTCAAAAAGATCTGCATGTACAATATACAAGTTTTTTCAATGTCAATGCATTATCCACATACATGTCATTTAATCTACCTGCTTAGTAAATGAGCTGGTAGATGTATAGGCATTAAGTTTGGAAATGCAATATCTTTGTCTACTTTGATTTTCCTGACCTTGAATGTAAAGAGAAAATATCATGTATTTATCAGGGGATTGCATAACCTTACCATAAGTTCTGAGCGCTTCTCCGTCTAGATTTCATCCTATTGTCATGTTTTCAAATAAACAACCCAGATGATATTTTTTCACAATTGTCTGCAGTGTAATCATACATTTCTCATAAAATCCCGATCGATTCCCACAATATTTCATAAAAGCTCAGATTTTCATGAAATGTTATAGATTTTCCCCAGGTCTCGTACTATTTTATGAGATCTGATAGCGTGACCCACAAAAATATGTAGTTCTGTGCCGTGACCCTATAAGAACTATTAGGACCCGTAAGGAATACAGACCGTATGCATATAACGTCGGAAAGTGCACCCCAATCGGGCAAGAAAGCATCATTGCAACACATGCCGACAGATGATTTATGTACCGGTCGTGTTATGGATTGGGTGGTCTAAGTCGTCAGTCGTTACATATTCAAATTTTGGTCCCTTGCTCTTTTTATATTCTGCCCTCTAATTAAGGCACCATCGCATAACGGGCGTCTGATATTAAACAACTCACCGGCAGTTGCCACTTTTGCTACTTGACGAGCTCTTTTCAGGGTTGCTCTGTAGATGCACACCATTGTGATAAAAGGGACCACAAACACCACTGCCAGGAGCCCGAATTCTGTCTCTTTCGGAATAAGGAAGATGACCAGCGCAAAGAGGGCTGACATAGCCCAAATAATGACAAGCACTTGATAGGCTATGGTAGACGTCAGTCGCCGTTTTGTTGCGTTAGTGACCGCATCGTATCTATCAATGGCGATGACTGTTAGATTTAAGATTGAAGCGACACTGGAAAAGTAGAACAGGATCTGCTCGGCCTTGAAATGGATGCCAGTGTGTCCGTTGAGCCTTAAAACCCCTACTATCAGGAGTGGGGTACATGTAAGACACACAAGTAGATCAGCCACGGCCAAAGACGCCAGGAAAATGTCAGTCACTGTGCGACCTGTCAATAGAAATAGAGGGAGCTCTCACATTCGTTGAAAGCTTTCAAAACAATAAAATGGTTTAGTGATTGGCAGAAACTCATGTTATAAATTTTAAATTTACCGGTTCCTTTCAGACACTGTCTTCGTGTTTCTTACTACTCTATCATCATAAATCTTTCAAACCCCATCATGTGAACCGAAACTTTTCGTTTTCTTACAGTAACATTTTTTCTTAGTCTAGCAGTGTAATCTCTCATGCGGACGAAAACCTGCAAGAGGCTATAACCTAGAAAGTACACAAGGTTAACTGTAAGACCGATGCCAAGGAAAGAGGTTACACCCCCTACAATAATATTTCTCCCCCCTAGAGAATTTAAAATTTACATTGCCTTAATGCATTTTAGTATTTCTGGCCCTAAGAAAATATCCCCCTGAAACTATTTCGCCCCTTCAGTACCTTGTCTGGCTACGTGCCTACCTGACTACTTAATATTTTTTGTCTGAAGGCTTCACACCCCCAATAATTTCCGCATTGACTTACACACTAAATTAGCTCTGTTTCAAGGCCCCTGCAGCCTTGTCAAAGTTCACAGCTACTTCAAGCTACACCTCACATGAACTGAGAAGTTTGCCAATCATGGCATTACAAAATTTTTATACCATGACCGTTTAGATTTGAGCTAGAAGGAGTTTAAGTTTTTATAGGGTACACCCACCCTAGTTCTCTTCAACATAACAGAAAATGTCACTTTTTCATATGAATTCTAAGCAACAGTCTAAATCACCTTCAGTCCACCCCAAATTTTCAACATCTACACTTTGATATGTTCTTTTTGAGATTCATGGAGTTTCATTGACTACTGGGTGGGTTATCATGACGAATTTGGTCTAAACAGGAGTTAAAAGTACTACTTTTTGAGGGTGTACATTTGACGCTCACGAACATTACTCTAATGGGGTTGTGAGGCCTAAAAAGTACTGTAGGTCATTTCTCACCGCAGGCTCTATTAGTCAACTCAATATTAGTCTATCAGACATCTAGTTGCGTCTTTTTTCTGAGAAATTTGCTATTACTTAAGAGATCAAATTCAGCGGACAGAAATCATGTCCTGATCAATTCATATTGATGGTACAACATGAATACGACTATTAAGCAGATATTACAGGCATATTCTATGCAATCACAAACGTATAAAACTTATTACCTGCATATCTATTGTCTGGCTTGTTTACGGAGCATGATGTAACACAATGCCTTACAATGTATTTAAATTAAGGGCAAACTATAGAATTTGCAAGACAAAAAAACCCCTTCAGTTAATGAAGACAAAGACACTTCTTACCTATGCACATTCGGGCCACCACCAAAACAACAAGAATGTTCCCAGTGCTCCCTATGATTATAACAAGTGCTGCTATGGTAGTGGTGGTCACCTGGAAACAGGTTCCTAAAGTTGGCTCCGGCTCTGTTTCTGGTTCGGGTATTGCTGTGTCATGCTCCATTATGACGTCATAGTCCCTTAGCCCTTCCCACGAACAGAAAAGTAAACTAACTGCCTGAAATATTAAAAAGGAAGTGATCATTTTACCTACGACAATAATTCTGAGAGAGGAGGATTATCGTAGGGTAATATCCCGCCACATGTCGATGTTTCCCACAACCTTTTGAAAAAAAAATATATGTGTGACTTCCTTGATGGCAGACCAATGTAATGAAAATGCCCCCTTCCTCAAAAATGCCACTTACAGGAACATACCATTCTAAAATAAAAAGAAAATTTGTCATCCAAAACGTTCTAGGTTGCAAGAAATCGCCCTTTGTAAGTAATCACAGATACAGTAGCTATAGAGATGACCTTTTCCCACTGGCATGGAAAAGACCTACCGATCACTATCGCTCCTTGGGCATTTTGTTATCTAGGCCTCAAAATTCAAACGTTTAAAGCATGTTAAATGCAAAATGTCAATAATAGCGAATAGGTAAAAGCGCGGTTAATTATTTGAAAAAGGGCGTCAGCCGTCCATTTGGAAACACAACTGACTGAACAGGTCATTGCTGACCAACCATACATTGAAAATGAAATGTTTGAATGAATATCAATCAAAGGAAAGTTAATCACTGTATTTAGAACTCTGGGGCTATTCCTAAATATGCTTGAACAGTGCCTAAAAGCTGACCCAAGTAACGAAGGCCCAGTTGTAATTATAGACGGCTTTTGAAAGGTTTATCTCGTTGTTCATTATGTAACTAATACAATGGGTGATTGGGTCATTGGACCATTACTGCAAAAGTACCTGATATATGGGAAAACCAGGGTGTTACACACTTTACAAACTCCACGGGAAACGGGCAAGCCGCACCCGAAGCAGCCGCTTGAAAATCGAAACCAAAGAGTTGTTACGAGGACTGAGGCGATCTCGTCCCTGGTTGAAATAATCAATGATAAAAAAAACAGCTCCTTCCACTTGAAGGGAACTATTGACATGTTGTGTCGAAAATTTTTCACATTTTTAAAACTAATATTTATAGATACAGAATGATGGATAAGACAAAATAAGACTGTACGGTAGCGTTCTTTGACAAAATGTAAGGTTCACAAAGAAAGAAATTCGGCAATTTGTTGATCCAGAATAATTAGTTGGCCCAAACTTCCAACATTTAAAATGGTGCAAATCTAGTAACTCTTGTAATGCATAATATTTTGAGAAGATAAAAAGCTGTTACTGGAATTAATTAGTGAGACTGAACGGTTTAACAGTTAGTTAGTTAGTTAGATGAGGTTTTACGGCTCAGTTTGTAACCAATTGGTTTAAGTCGGGCCGGCCACGGCCTTTTTTCCAGTTGTGGCTCACTGGAACAATGGTTATGTCTATTTTTATTCTACGCCATTTTGATGCAGTTAAACGCAAATATTTCCCTTCAAAAATTCAGCAAAACACCACATCTGCACCCTTTTGACAAAAAAAAAAAAAAAAAAAAAAAAACACCCGTTTTCCCGTTTTGCAGTGTTCCAGCTCACTGCATGCTTCAGACATTTGAAAAAAGATTCCACGAGAAAGTCAAATTTTGCCCTGATTTAGCGTTCACCGAGTTTGCGGAGTTATTTCAACCTTCCGGGTTTCACCTCTGCTACAAAATTCGTCATGCCACGTTTGATGCTCTCCCATTGGAAAGTACGATGACACTAACTCGTTTGCAGACAAATGTCAGTCCGTGATTGTCCGTCGCAAGTTCATAACAGATTTGATATTAGTGCTATTTCTTACCAGTATTTCATCTTTTGAAGTGGTGCATAAGTATACTCTTTAATTTATTCGAAGGGTTATTAATTTGCAATAAATTATAGCCTGGGATATCTTTCCTTATATAAACTACATTAAGGGTTCTAGATATAAATAATTAGTGCAAGGTCTATTCTAGACATTCAATTTCTTTATTTTTATTCGGAGACATGTAGATGTTTTCATTGGATAGAATTTGAGTGGTAAAGAAAACGGGAAACGTTACCAAGGAAACAACATACATGTTGATGCAAATTGTAACCTTGAATTTTCTCTTATGTGTTCAAAGTGATTGAGTGACAGTGACAATTGTCTCTCTGCTCTCAACTTAAAAAAAAAAAAAAAAAAAAAAAAAAAAAAAAAAAAAAAAAATTTCCAAAGTTCCCTCTACGCGTTGGAGAAGAGCCGGAGGGGTGGTGGTGGTAGGGGGGGGAGGCAACACTAAACATTACTCCCGAAAGATTCTGCTCCCCAAAGGAGTTACATCTTCAACTCAACTTCAGACTTAAGGTGGCCAACCTTTTGACCTTCAGACCTCTACATCATGGGTCTGATCTGTCATGCGTGGTCACAGGCTAAACTGACTGAAAATATCAGATACTACACATGATTCTAACCAATTCATCAACACACGTTCAAAGGGAGGAGCTACTAGGACAGCCAGGCCCTCATAGCAAAAGTGCAGAATCGAATGAGTGTTGCTTTTATACAGGCTCCAAGTGCTCCAAGAAGCGGGGAGAATTTCGAAGTTGGGGCTGAACATATTCTTGCTTAGAACACTCGGGAAGTGCCGTTACCAGCCATCTGGGGGTTTGAAAAGATGAAAATTTTGTGGTACGTTCCGCGCCAACCGATAGTGGCGCTCCGCTTAGAAATATGTATTAACATCTTTCATAGATTGAATTTTTTGCATTAAATGAGAAATTGCAGACATGAGATCTATATTTCAAGGCTGGGTACGTGCAGACTTAAAACACTCGGGAAGTGCCGTTTCCCGCCATCTGAGAGGTTTTTAAGGCCAGGGTTGAGATTTTACACATGAGGAAATTATAAAGCAAACGGTGCCTAAAGTACGCTTTCCTTACTTCTTACATTTCCATTGAGACGGCTAAGATTTATCACAGCAGAATCAGGTCTAATTGGAATAATGCCTAAAGAACCTTTCATTTCCTTCAATTCTGAACAATGTGTACTGCCATGTATTGCTTTATTAGTATGTAAGTCTAAGGATGAACAGCTGGGAGGGAGTTACCTTAATGGAATAACCTACCTTCTCTTTGTTTTTTATCTCATTTCCCTTCTTGTCAGTACGGGGAGCGTGGGGGCGCAGCCCCCCACAAAATCGTCGCGCCCCAGTCGCCCCCCCACTGGCGATCTGGGCCCAAGATTTCACTTGACTGGGCTACTCAACTTGATAATGATAAACGTTTTACCTGGTTTATGCTCTCAAGAGGACAATTTCTGTAATAAAAACTCAAAATTTTCGGCGACGCGAGCTGGAGAATCACTCCGGTTCCTACAATATATTGTAAATTCCATTCCACATAGCTAGATAGCACAAGTCCTGTCCATCTTACAAGTAACACATAAGCAGATTGTACAAAGTTTTTGTAGAGATCGTAAATGTCATCCCAAGATCGCAAAGAATAGTTGCTGTTCTTGTGTGTGTTTCATATGGTACGGTCAATTGCTGATCGACTCACGGAGTAAAGTTTGGCTATTTCATCAGGTAGTCCAGGTGGTTTCTATACAATGTTTGTTGTCCCCAATACCGGCTACAACCCCTACAGTTTTTTTCTTTTTTCTTTTACCAAAAATTTTCGCGCGCTTTGCAATTCGAATCAGTGCGCACCTCGACTGTTGAAGTATTAAGTGATCATTCAAAATATGCCCTGTAATGGTATGGGATAGTTAGGCTCCTTCATGTCCCCTCTCACCATCCTGAATACAGGGGCTGTGTAACTTGGGGTCACTGGCATGACCCGACCCTCTGTCGGGAAAATCCTGTCGCTACCCATGGTTCGTTTACTTTTTTCTGCTTTCAAAAGGTTCATTTCTGCGAAAATACTCCAAATTTTCGGTACGCTCTGCCCACTCTTCCTAAATTCGGTTACTTATAGCTAAATATAGTATAAACACTTTCCATCTTTTCAAGTAACTTAATAAGTAGAATGGATTTATGTAAATGTCGGGAATTTCATCTCATTTCGCTGAACCTAGTTAATGTTCTGTTGTGCCTGTCGTGCGGTACGGCTAGTGATTCGAGGAGGGAAGTACAATATAAGCTTTAAATAAGTAAAGGTTTTTCAGTATTGGCTTACCCAAAAAATTATCACGAGCTTCGCACGTTTTGCAATTTTACAATTTTACCGCTACCATGTGAGAATAAACTAAGATCAAACTTAACATTTTTTCTTCAAAACTGCACAATCTTGATGGCTGCTCTCAAGCCTGGCAAGTGCCATTTCTGGCGATCCGGGATGTATTAAAATCTCAAATTTTCTTCGTATGCTTCACGCCAACTCATGGTGGCGCTTTGCTTAGATAGTAAACGAGAGCCGTCCCCCACCAAAATCTCCAGCACCACAGAGCCCCCAACAAAAAGTGCTAGCTACGCCACTGCTTCTTGTAATACGGTATACGGGGAGATAAGATATTGTTCCAAATTTTACATCAGAAATATGAAAAAAGCCGTGTCCAAGTGCCTGTGTGTGTCAGTGTGATGTGTGATCTCATTCGACCGCTCTCAAATGATATACCCCCGTGGCCCCGAATAATAGCCCTGCGATTCCGCCTACCACCATTTAATTTCAGTTTTTGGAAATATCCCTACAGCATCATGTCCAACGTGTAATCCAATGGCACAGAAATACCCTCACTTATTATGTGACCTGTGCTGAAATCTTTAACATTATTTGTAGTGCGCGTTTCCCCATAATTACTAAGGGTTAAGGGGTGAATTTCGTAGTAACTAACTAGAGGGGATGTGTCCCCAAGCAATCATGATCTCGCAACCTGATTGTCATGTGAACCTGGTACTAATTCATCATGAACACATGAACGGATACCCTACGTTATGGAGAGGGACAGAATGAAATGACATACCTTCTAAACACGTAACCTTACTTCACAATATTAAAAAAAAAAAAAACTTAGTTTGATTGAGTGTCCATTCTCCTCCCCAGATAGCCCCTCGACTACCTCAAAAACATTCAATTTGGTGAAAATTTTGGTCTTCTTTTGTCTTTCTCTTTGTCATTTCTGTCTCATCAAAAGAACTGACAGTTTTACCGCTAAATCTATTTACTTTCTTTCTTTTTCTCTCGCTGTCCTCAGATGCAAAAGCAGCGATTTGTTCTCAGTACTGGGGGGGGGGGGGTGCGCATGACCCCATTTTCAAATAATTTAATGTGTGAAAAATCAAAGTCAATGGGTGGTTTCTCAAATATTGGGGGACATATCCCCCTGCCCCCCGGATCGTCGCCCGTGCTCAGATGAATACAAAGATTTCACCACTTTTACCGATTTTTGACCACTTGGGTATACATTCTCTTCTTTGAATTTTCGTTAGTATACGGACGTATCATACCCATGGCAACACCAGTACTTCCTTGAAGGAAAAATGCACTACCCCCTCACCCTTCCAGTTTGAATGAGTGTGTCCCGTTATCCTAGTCCAGGAATGGCTCTTATCAATCAGGTGCCTATATGTTTGTTACTCATTTTTCATGCAGAAAAACTCCTTGGTTACCTTTAATATTCAATGTTTGTATACAGAAACACAATGAAAGATACTTGTGAGCAAAATAAAAGGAGATTTGTAAGATTTAGCAAACTTTTGAAAATAAACTTGGGGTGACCTTTAATGTGATAGCGTGATTGCTTCAGCCTGCACAATTATCAAATAAGACTTGCATGTAACGTGAGAACATGATATTAATAAAGAAACCCACTTCATACAATTGTGTGGGTAGTCATTACATTAGGTGGAATCCATCGTTAAAAACCTTTGAAAGAGGGAATATTAATTTTTCGTGAAAATATATACGAAAGATATGACGATTTATACTTGGCACTTCCTGGTGAGGTCTTCACACTTAACACGCCACGTCTCATGTCGCGTTAAGCTCGCGGATGGACAGGTCTTCCTTTTAAGCGTTACGCTACCAGGCGCGGATGCAGGATTTTACAAAAGGGGCTCACTTTCTGATGACGAATGCCGGAGACGGTAAACTGTGACGATGGGTCTGGGGTCTAGGAAAAGTTTCAAATTAAATACTAGTAAATACGATTTTAAGGTAACCGGAAATCAAGATAAGCAGGTCCTTAGCCAGGCATTCTGGCACAGGGGGATATTGGTATTCCAAAGGGGTGCACCGTTGCATTTTGTAGCCTGTGGTGACACCACATATTGGTAGTTTGCGGGAGTCGTGGGAGGAAGATAACTAAAGCCCATTACATCTAGCTTCAGGAGATTGGTGGTATGCGGGCGAAGCTCTCAAAAATTTCACCTCCTTAAAGTGGCAATTCCCCCTCCCTTTTCTATACAGAGGCGTAGAAAGGTTCAACAAATGAACGGAAGAAGGATGTTGTGATGCTTCTTCAGTTCCACAAGCGCAATAGGAGAGTGGGGTGCTTTGCGAACAGCGCGAGGTTCATGGCCCCCTTAAGACTCCGATTTGTCCAGTAATATCCATAGGCGCAGGAGCCTAATTTGATTTTGGGGCTGTTGTGACTTACCCAAAAAATGCAACTCATATCTGCCACTGAAGTGCCTGATAAAATAGCAGCATATTGCCCGAATTTTAAAGAAAATATCTTGTTGGGGCTGCAGCCAGCTCACCCGCCTCCTACGCCTATGGTAATATCTTAGTGGGGTCCAGGGGAAAATAACGCTGAGACATTACCAAAATGGGGAAACCAGCATGGAACTTCCAACTGACCTCAAAATGAGCATGCCGAGCCCTTTTTAGTAATCGCATTTTTACTTTTAACGAGATTTTGTAAAGAACAGTTTGCAAACAATGAGCGAGAAGGAAGTAGGTTAAAAATAAAATCAAAGAAGAGGACTAAATAAATATGATTTAAGGTGTTTATTCTTTCGAAATGTATTAAATAAGTGGACAGTAACCATGGACCAAAAATCATGTTTTGATTCAGGCCGGTGCATAGCCATAGAATTGTGGCATAAGGGAACCGGGATTGAAAAGAGGTCACCGAAGAATTCTGTGTAGCCAATGATACCACCGAATGTTAGCCGTGTACGTGGGGGACCACAGGGGATGTTATCTTGCGACCGAGAAAAACAGCTCCAAGAAATCGGTGTTACGGATGCACATACGGGCAAAGCGCGCACAATTTCTGCTACCCAGTGACAATTTTCAGTTCTTGTTGAGATTCAGAGTCGCAGCAAGTCTCCACCAGTGAACAAAAGTAAGCCACGATGATGCTTCTTCAGCTCCTTGTCGTTGGAGCGCAGAGTGATTTCCGAAAAGCGATATGTCCAAAGGCCGCCATATGCCCCCGGTGGGGTCCCGGAGTAACATCTTGGTGGGGACCTTGCTAATGGGGATACTTGCATGGACTTTTCAACTCACCTCTTAATGACACAGAGAGCATGGGTGGTGCCAGGAGGAGCGATGAGGGCTCAGGCAACCCGAAGCCCGGATAAAATTGTGGAGTTGACGGAACTTAAGAGCCGAAATTTATTTTTCATGGAAGAACATTTAGGAATGTGGGCTTTTATTGTAGAAAACTTGGGTTTTGGGATTTTTAACCTACTATTGAGAAAAATTTGAAAACGTTTCGTTTTTTTAAAGTAAGTACCCTGGAAAATTTTTCCACCGGGGAGCAGCCTCCCTAAAGGGGCCATGGTCCCCCTGTCCCCACCACGTGCCACCTCAGATAGAGCGTATAGCTAGCTTTTTACAGTAATCGTATTTTTACCTTGAAAGAAAATTTTTCAAGAACAGCTTGCAAAAGAATGAACGAGAAAGGAGAAGTTACAACCAAGGGGGAAGAGGACAAACAATAAGACTGATTTAATGTGCTTATTCAAATAAATGTACAATCTCCATGGACAGAAAAAACTTGTGAATAATTTTTACATAAAGAGTAAATTTAGCTTCATTTTTATAATCCAAAGTCCCTAAAGCCCATTTCTAGACACTGTCAGTATTTCGATATAGTGCGTAAAGCCCGGAAAGGTTCCGAGTTATGTGAACTATTTCTGTGTACATCCACGCTATCTGTAAACAGTAAAGACTTCATTCTACTGCTCACAATGTCGCAAAGCCCTGTGCTTTCGGGGCTGCAACCTTTGAATCCCATCAAGGTCTTAAGCGGCGTAAGCAGAACACCAGTGACGAATCTTTTTCTGGTCATAACACGCAAATGATACCGTCTTGGAGGAGGGATTTAAGGGAAGAGAATGCCCTCCTCCTCTCTGAATTGTTTTCGTATGGTGATTTGGATGTAAAATGGTTTTAATTTTGGCAACACTTTGACGTTGGAAAGTTTTCTTTATTTGTATTTTTTGGCCTGGTCCAAGCAGGCGCGGTTCTAGGGACACACACACACACACACACACATATATATATATATATATTTTGGGGGGGGGGCTATGTTGCAATTGACCCTGAAACCGGATAAAGAGAAGTCCCGTAGCTATGAATTCTAACATAGGGGGCACCGGTACCGCAAAGGTGGGCACCGAAGAAGACTATGTTTGTAGCTAGTGATGCCATCAGATGATGACAGTTTTAGGGAACCATGCTACTTCAAGCCCAATAAAGATAGCTTATAGAAATTGGACCTACGTGTGAACGTGCGCGCGAAGAGCGAGAAAAGTTCGTCTTCCCTGGCAGCAATTTCCCCCTCCTCTGACGATACAGAGACGTGGACTTTGTGGAAAGTCCCACAAGTGAAAGGAACAAGGCTGTGGTCATGATGGTGCTTCTGCAGCTGGGCAACTGTAGATGAAGAATTGAGTGTTTTTCGGACGCTGAGGGGATCATGCTGTAAAGGGGAACCATGAGGCCCTGGTGTGATTCAGCATAATTTGGGTGGGATCCAGACTGGGGGAAAATCCCGGAAATGTCTAAGACTAATACGATGGGAACACTAGCATGAATCTTTGAGCTGACCTCCCAAGGTGAAATGTACAATCATAATAGGCAGAAAAGTGTTTTTTGAATTAATTTGTGATTCCAGTAAATTCAAACCATAAAAACATCACTGGCATGTTACGAATGTTGCTCAAATTATTAGATTGCTACATGAAAATCCATTTATGTCCGCTTCTAACTTTGGGAGTACACCTAGTTTGTGCGAGAAAAATTCACTGATACTTTTGTGCTTATAATCTTCATACGTGGTACAGCGCGGACCGTGAGGATTGGGCGCGAAGCCCGCCGAAATTTAGGGGTATACTTCAATGTCCAAAGGAAAAACTGCATACAGGCTCAGCCAGGGGTGGTGCTTGGGTTTGCCGATATGGAAGCCAAGCGCCCTGACTGGGGCGATCTACTCTTAGCCCCGACACATGCAATTGGTTGCCGAAAGGATGCCAAGCTCGAAGTATAAGGCGTGCGAAGAGCGCAGAAAAATTGGGGTTAAATTGAAAAAGATTTCATACTTTTGTTTTCATTAAGACAAGTTGGAAAAGTTTGGATTTTTATTGAAGAATCTACCCTACTTTAAAGCAAATCAAGAAATTTGATGGGGTGACTGCATGGTCGTCGTCGTGGATTAATTTCTTTATCTTACCCATTAAGGCTCTCAAACGAAACTGAAATATCTTTTTTCTTACAAAATAAGATTGCCACGATGGTGAGGCTGAAGAAAGAATCTTCCAAAAGATAGGAAAAGAGGTTAGAGCATTGCAACGATGAATTTTGATGCTTCTCTAGAATCACGAATACACGCAAGAACAATTTTTGTGGAACACTTAAACGTTGAATAAATCCAATATGTTTGAAATGGCGAGCGTTACCACAGATAGAACTGAAGATGAAAGCGAAAATTTTTTTCAAGTTACAGAAAATATTGTTACAGAACTTACTGTCTACGGGTCTGATAAAGAGCCATGTGCAATCTTTTCTGAGCATATCTATGTCTTCACACTACTAGCACATATAAAATTTTACGATTTTTTTTTGAGGGGGGGGGGGGAATTTTGGAGGCCAAGCCACCTTTCCCCCGTAGAACCGCGCCTGGGTTCAAGGAGAGGGGGAAACGCCATTGATTTGAAGCTTTGAGAATTTTTTGCCTACTTCTGGCGATTTAAAGCAAAATGGTGCTATTTTTGGCATTATAGTTTTATAAATTCTTTTAGTGGATTTTCTATCTTTAGGCTGACGATACAGAGACGTGGACTTTGTGGAAAGTCCCACAAGTGAAAGGAACAAGGCTGTGGTCATGATGGTGCTTCTGCAGCTGGGCAACTGTAGATGAAGAATTGAGTGTTTTTCGGACGCTGAGGGGATCATGCTGTAAAGGGGAACCATGAGGCCCTGGTGTGATTCAGCATAATTTGGGTGGGATCCAGACTGGGGGAAAATCCCGGAAATGTCTAAGACTAATACGATGGGAACACTAGCATGAATCTTTGAGCTGACCTCCCAAGGTGAAATGTACAATCATAATAGGCAGAAAAGTGTTTTTTGAATTAATTTGTGATTCCAGTAAATTCAAACCATAAAAACATCACTGGCATGTTACGAATGTTGCTCAAATTATTAGATTGCTACATGAAAATCCATTTATGTCCGCTTCTAACTTTGGGAGTACACCTAGTTTGTGCGAGAAAAATTCACTGATACTTTTGTGCTTATAATCTTCATACGTGGTACAGCGCGGACCGTGAGGATTGGGCGCGAAGCCCGCCGAAATTTAGGGGTATACTTCAATGTCCAAAGGAAAAACTGCATACAGGCTCAGCCAGGGGTGGTGCTTGGGTTTGCCGATATGGAAGCCAAGCGCCCTGACTGGGGCGATCTACTCTTAGCCCCGACACATGCAATTGGTTGCCGAAAGGATGCCAAGCTCGAAGTATAAGGCGTGCGAAGAGCGCAGAAAAATTGGGGTTAAATTGAAAAAGATTTCATACTTTTGTTTTCATTAAGACAAGTTGGAAAAGTTTGGATTTTTATTGAAGAATCTACCCTACTTTAAAGCAAATCAAGAAATTTGATGGGGTGACTGCATGGTCGTCGTCGTGGATTAATTTCTTTATCTTACCCATTAAGGCTCTCAAACGAAACTGAAATATCTTTTTTCTTACAAAATAAGATTGCCACGATGGTGAGGCTGAAGAAAGAATCTTCCAAAAGATAGGAAAAGAGGTTAGAGCATTGCAACGATGAATTTTGATGCTTCTCTAGAATCACGAATACACGCAAGAACAATTTTTGTGGAACACTTAAACGTTGAATAAATCCAATATGTTTGAAATGGCGAGCGTTACCACAGATAGAACTGAAGATGAAAGCGAAAATTTTTTTCAAGTTACAGAAAATATTGTTACAGAACTTACTGTCTACGGGTCTGATAAAGAGCCATGTGCAATCTTTTCTGAGCATATCTATGTCTTCACACTACTAGCACATATAAAATTTTACGATTTTTTTTTGAGGGGGGGGGGGGAATTTTGGAGGCCAAGCCACCTTTCCCCCGTAGAACCGCGCCTGGGTTCAAGGAGAGGGGGAAACGCCATTGATTTGAAGCTTTGAGAATTTTTTGCCTACTTCTGGCGATTTAAAGCAAAATGGTGCTATTTTTGGCATTATAGTTTTATAAATTCTTTTAGTGGATTTTCTATCTTTAGGCTGAGTATAAGGTAATTAAGAGGGTTTCATTGACATTGTTAATGTAAATGTTAGGATCTCTGATCTCGTGTAACTTCGATTTAATGTACCTTCGATAAAGAGAATCTTAAATGGACTGGATAGTGCTGAAGTGAGTGATCCAACTTTAACGCATTTTTAGGAAAAGCCAATTGTCTCGTAGAGGTAGTTACGTGTAGTAACGGTAGTATTTATGTCAAGTATGTTTCCACTCTCATAAACGTAACCTTTTCTTCTTCTTTCAACTTTATGGGCGGACGGTTTCATGGTATGTTACCTTTTTTGATCCACCTCTGTACAAGGTAATAACCATACAAGTAGATGTGCTACATTAAATTGTGTACTTTGCTCCAGGGCCGTAGCTAGGGTCATATGTTTGGGGGGGGGGGTGTAAAGGTCCCAAATTCCGACTAGCTGGATGTTTTTTTCCAACTGAGTGGCAGCGTGTAAAGTCCACTTTTTTACTGGCCCTACTTTTTTGTATATATCAGTGGGGATCCTTCCTTTGTCACTACATAAATGTGCCGTCCGGGGGCAGGAGTGTAAGGGGAGGTGGTGTCCCCTCCCCTCTGAGAATTTTTTGTTAATTTGAGGTTGCTTCTTTGGGCCTTTTTTGATCTGCTCATATATGGCTGGGAAATGTCCATAACTTAGTGAATTCTACTTTTTGGTAAGGTGAAAGAAGAGAGTAAGTTGTCTAAGAAAAAAATACGTTGTCAAAAAACCTCCTGAAGACCCCTCCCCCTTTTTTGGATTATTTACTGTCTTCTATTCGGACAAATTTTTTTCGCAAAAATACGTGCGTGGAGTCAACAGAAACATTCTTGGACTATTACGAAAATTTTCTTTTCCTTCATTGTGCATTATAAAAGGGCATCTAAGGCTGGCAGATACCTGGAAGCTCTGGATCAATTACATAAAATGGGGCGAAGACATAATGCTTATTACCTGTCATCCAAATTAGATAATATAGCGTTTGACGCCAAACAATTTACACCTATCGCATTTTAACTAATTTTGAACGAAAATCCAGACGAATGGCTTCCAGCAATGGAGAATGGACGGGAGGTAGAGAATAGGTGCAGGGAGGCGATATTAGACCTCCCTGATAGGTATAGCACATAAGCGTAGGAAGCAATATGAAAGTGGGGGCGGAACAATTTTGGGACTGTGCACCTCGCCCTACCCCCTAGACCAAAACATACATTTTTGATGTGAAATTTTAAAAAATAAATAAAATGAACAAAAATAAAAGGAACATTTGTATGCCATAACTCATGTTAAAAAATGAAACTGCA
>WURT03477510.1:0-22062 GCA_009936505.3 Holothuria glaberrima | reverse complement strand
TAAACAAATAAACGACACTAAGGGTATATGTGCTTTCTGTAATTTATGATCAGTACATTTCAACAGTTTCAAAAAAAAAAAAAAAAGACCCGTTTTACTTTACCTTTCAATGCGTGGAAGAAAATCGTGAAAAGAATATCCTTGTCGACTTAGGTCTTTCCTTGTTATCAACGTGAGGAAGGGGAATAAATCTATTTACTCACCTGTTTAGGATACTTCGAAGTAATGACAAAAACGACCAAACCAAAAGCCGAAATCAGCTGCTTCGGGTTATTACGACAAAGAAAATACAATCCCATCGCTATTCCGATAAGTGTAATAACGTTGATTATTCCGTTGGGTTGAAAAGGAATTAACAGGTGAACTAAATGAAGAACTTTTGTTTAAGGTTTTTTTACCAGTCACAGTGGTCAATGGATTAACAATGAAAAAGGTGAAAGTGTCACCTGAAAATATTACATTATCTTAATTTATATTACTTCTCAACTTGTAATGATTTGAAGAAGAAATATTCATCTTTCAAAACTTATTCAACGGGTGGATTTAAAGTCTTCTTTGAAAATATTGTGCTTAAGATTTTACAATATAGGTAACATACCACATTGAATGTAATATAAGGTCTCCACAACCTGCAATTGATCCACAGAATGCACTCACCCTTTTCCGACATCCCACACGGCCGAGAGTGTATCAGCCGTTGGTATGCAACATTTTTCCCAAATGACTTCAGCAAAATGATCTATTATAAAGGCGTAGATGTAACAGAAGAGAACTACACCCGTGATGGAGGGTATAGCAACAATACACACAATACAAAAACACAATTCAAAAATACAATAGCCGTCTCAAAGAGACATAAACAAATATGTCTTGAAACGAGACTTAAAGCAGTCAACAGTAGGAGGATTTCGGACCTCACGAGGTAGGCGATTGTATGTATTAGCAGCAAAGGCTGCGAAAGAGCTGTCCCCATAGCTAACACGGGTTTTTGGAACTCTTAGAAACTGCTCACTAGCAGATCCCAGTCCAGGTCTGGGTTGTTGTGCCCGAACCAGTTCTTCAATATAGGGGGTGTAACGATTCATGGCTTTATATAATATCAGTAAGACATTGAACTGGACACGAGATTCTACAGGGAGCCAATGTAAAGATATTAACAACGGGTGACGTGTGTATGTTTGGCGCACCTAGAAGCAATACGTGCAGTAATGTTGAAAACACGTTTTATGGGTTTCAGAGTCGCTGCTGGAAGACCAACCAGCATCGAGTTACAAGTATCAATCTTGGACGTGATTAATACATGTGCAACCGACTTCGCAGAGCAGTCTTATAAATAGGGGCGAAGTTTCCGTAAATAACCGACACAAACTATAGCAGAGGAGCATATTTTTTCACTTGGGGAACCATACTCATATGTCTATCGAAAATTACACCAAGTTTGCAAATTTGCTCCGAGGGAGCAACACACGCCTCACCAATATGAAGTAACATATCATCAACTACCTTTGCATGTTTACTGCTGAAAATGATAATATCGGTCTTACTATGGTTTAATTTAAGTATGTTAGCAACCATGCAGTCACTGACTCTCCTAAGACACAAGACTTAACAAAAAGCCATCTGAGAATATTGAAGCAGTGAGGACAAGAATTAACTTGAATGCAATCAATAATACAGTGATATTTAAATAAATATGCTAACAAAAGTTACTATTACCATCCAAGTTCTGCCCTGATCATAGGAAGAGCCTTCTTCGTCGGAACAAACACCTCTGGTATCCACTGGACGACATTTTTTTTTATCTGAGGAATGTCAGTCATCAATACCACTGTCAGGAGTATTATCATCAGATGAAATGTCCAAGGAGCTCAAACTGATAGCCTCGTTTTCATATCCCTATGTATTCAAAGGACAGAAATTAACAAGGGTTTATATTTAAATTTGAAAAAAAAAGGATTAGGAAGGAACAGGTCAGGCTTTACCCTATTGTTATTCTGGGATTGTTAAAAAACAACAATATTTTGTAATAGCATAGAGCATTTAAAAATTGAAATCACAATTAACACAGACTTTAATAAAAACAATTTTAAATTTAATAACATTTTTTCATATATAGTGTTGTCAACTAGAAGACTCCGATCACGCCTATTTTTGAAGCATGTTCTTCCGAACATACCACGTGTTCCAAGATGGAGAAAATTCTAAACACTTGAACACTTTCTTACATACTTATTACACCAAGAAATACAAATGAATGGGTTTCTTTCCTTTTCTAACCGTCCTCCATTTCTTAAAAGTATCTTTGCGTATTTTTTAAATTTTGTTTTTTTTAACATTCTCGGTGTAACGTGATGTTATAGTAATAGCGAGCAGTAGTGTTAATGATATAATTGAAGGAATATTCGAGGTTGTGATTGAACATTTGATTACACTTGCCTCCCAGAAAAAGACTTAACTTAAAACATAGACAAAACCGGCTGAATGGGCAAGTCTTGCACAAAAATTCACATTAGACTAACATCAATACTCTAAAGAGAACCTTAGAGCCCAAAGGCTCAGTGATGACCATTCCTTACCCAAAGGAAAAGTTTCTTCGCACTGATGTTTTTCTCTCACAGTATCCTTTTGAGATATCATGTTTTACGACATTTTCACAATTGACCTCTGGTGACCTCAGATGTTCTTTGACCTCCACCTAAACTTGTCTTTTTTTAAATAACATGGATGGTCCACCCGGTGCATATTAGATTCGTCAAAATTACCCTTTATGATCTATGGTCTTTATCAGGTTTTTACCATGCCACCTTTTGTGATTCCATATAAACTTTCACTCCCACCAAAAACACAAGAATTCCTGTAATTAGTATGCAGAATGAAATACCTCACTTTACAAGGTTTTCGTAGTTGCACCACCGGTGACCCCAGATAAAATTTTAACTATCGAGAACGACGGTGGTATTTTTCAAAGTAAAACCCACCCATATTGCAAGTATGAAAAACATTCGCAATCTATACCTTTAGATACGGTGTTTCAGAAATGTTCATTTTTTGACCTCTCATGATCTCCAAATCGATTATTACCTCCACCAAAGAAGTAGGCTTTTTTTCTCAATATGACAAAAAAAAACTATACCTCATGTATAAAAAGTAACAGAAGGCAAAGATTGAATAGCAAAGCCTAAAAAGTAAGTCCTTGAATGGGATTTGAACCCGGGCCGTATAATTTAAAACCGAGCACTTTTCACGACAAAGTCAACAACACGTTAATTGTAAGGGTTTTAAATTTTATATAGTCACAGCATCCTTCACAAAAGCTCATCATTCGGTAATTAAAATTTGAATTACCTTTTAATTCACCAGAGTAATGTTTCTCACATGAATTCTGGAACACCATCAAACCTATTAAGGATCTGTTCCTTAATATAAAAATATATACACCCAGTCTTAAAAGTACCCATCATTCCTATCTTGAAATATCGTGTTTAGAATTTTCGGTTTTGGACCTCTGATGACATCAAATGATCTCTTAACTCCATCAATAACAATAAAACCGTCTTTGCAATATTACAAATCTATGATCCTAGTACGAAAAGTATCCGCCGTTGCCATCTTGAGATGATGTGTTATAAAGCGTTTTACATGTTTTTCGTAGCTTCACTTCTGGTGACCTCAGGTGACTTTTGATCTCCAGTAAAAAAATATGGATCTTTCTCGTTATAGGCCTATTACATATTATATATATATATATATATATATAAAACAAGTATTCAAACTGTTCATTCTCCCTATATTAAAATCTCTTGTGTAACTGTTCTTCGGTTTTGACCTCTGGTGACTTCAATTAACGTCTGACCTTTCCTAGAAACAAAAACGCTCCTCCCCTTAATATGATAATGTAAAACAATTGACTGTTCTTGCTATCTTTAGATACCGTGTTTACAGTATTACAGTATTGTTTCAGAATTTCGTATTTTCACCCCGGGTGTCCTCAGAAAACCTTTGACCTTTCTAAAACCACTTGGTTTCATCTTCTGGGTAAAATGCATCCACATAACAAGTATGAAAAACATCCATGCTTCCTACGTAGACATACCGTGCGTACGAGGTTTTCGGTTTTTGATCTCTGTTGTACTCGCATGAGCTTTAACACCCACCAAATACAATAGGTATCTTCTTCTAATACGACAGTTCTATATTCCAGGTACGGAGTATTCATCACTGCCATCTTGAGAAATCGCTTTTAAAAGCCAAGCGTCACAAACACACAAATATGCATACACTTGTACACACAACATACGTACGTTCCCGTGTTTGCATGGGTTCCTTTTATTCTCGGCAAGTCAAAAACAGAAAACAATATAGGTACTGTTGTCAACATCTTAGGCAAAAAAGACTAGGTAGTTATTGTCTAGTTTGTATGCTTGCTGACTGCTGTTTGCCAAAATGTTGAAGCTGAAGGGCATGCAATAAATAAATAACATGTTTGTAAAGATAGGTCTTTGACGTATCTGTAAAATCCCACATCGTGTAGTGCAAGCTTAATCATATGGTTGGGGAAAGGTTATAATTTTTGTATGTCTTTTTAGAACAGCTTAATTAACACGCTACTATGAATTTTACTCGTCAAAGAAATACCCAGTGGGCATTAATACTGAATGGATGTATAGTTGTTCACAACAGATAATGTTGCTGGCTATATAATGTAGAACTGTAGATATCACAGTTTGCCTTTGACAAGAGCGTTTAGCCTAGCTTGCGGTCTATCGTCAACTGCAGTCTATGAAGAAAAAACTCCTTGATAATAGAACGGAGAGATCTGTATAGAACATTAGTAAATTTTGGACAGCTTTTTAAACTAAACTCCCCCGCTGGTTCACATCCGATATGCCTATCTTCTTACTCTCTGTAGAGTACCTTTTTTGGCTCACTTTACCTTTTTGCTTCGTTCCTTCGTATCAACTTGTAGTTTTAGCACAATTTGCCTGGTCGGAGCATGAGGAGGCAAACAATAGCACGGATGATGCTCTCGTTTAAGTTACGAGTTCAAAATCCTGGGTGTGAGTACTAGGTGATAAAAAGGTGTACGAGCACAAAGCATGTGCTTGCCTGCTTTTTTGGGAGTGCGATTCTGATTATATGGAAAGAAATGAATAATGACTAAAAGGACGTTCTTTTTCTGAAACTATTAGAATTAAATGTTGCATGGCTGCATTGATAAACTTATAATTTGTTTCCCGTTTCTATTTGCTGGTAAATCTAAAACTTTACTGGCATACTTGATATATGGCTAAATTTAATAGTTTGTTGGGCAGTCTCTTAGTGAGGTTCAGTTAATTCACTCTTCGATTTCTGCGTTTTCTTGAAGTGAACTTCTGTGACTAGAAGTTATGTACTAGATGTGTTAATTACCACTTCGCAATTGAGGAGTTTGTGCTGATTTGAAATAATAAAATGAAAGAAAATTATCGTTACAGGTTTGTGAATCTGGTGAATATATGGACACAGTTTTGCTGTTGCAATTGTGGTATCATTTCTTCCATGAAACATCTCTGAGTTCTCACTTGCCAAAGGGGAATCCCCAAAGAGATTGTTTATTGAACAGATGCTATTAAACTTGATGCTAGAGGAGTTCAATTTTGAAGCTGAAACAAAACTTTAAAACATTGTGGCAAGGACGAATTTACCAACTCATTGTTTGAGCAATAAGTTTGTATTTACGTCATTGGAGAAAATCTTGCACTTACCTCATAATGGGGTCCATTGTTTCTCATCATCTCCTTCGGCTGAATAAATAGGAACTCCCGTAAAATTGCTTTCAAAAACTTAAGAGTGATGAAACTGCATGTGAATCCAGTGAGTGTTCTATGTTAAGTATTTAGATTTTGTCCCATTATCATGAACAGTGGCCGACCTTATAAATCATTACCTTGAACAGAAACATTTCTAATCTTAAAACGGGAATGAATTACAGCGAAAGAAAAGAATATAAGACAAAGGAAAAGTATTTAAGTCAATTTAAAGATCGTTTTGGTACTCAAGTGAGGTAATCATGTTATCACATATCTTATGGGTATGCCCAAAATAATTTACGTATGAGTTAATATTTCTACAGGCAACCATTTGGGTGTAAAAGAGAATAAACAAAACCAAAAACTAATAGTTGTGCAAGTGCAGCACAATAAAATCAGTGGAGTGTTTTTATTTGAATTAAATAACTCATTCAAAAATGGTGAGAATGTTGTAACAATTCTTGAACGCTACACCTACACACGTGGAGCAGGGCGCACACACAGATGTTAAATGCGCACTAGAGGCACCACTGCCTGACTTTGCTTGATTGCAATTGGTCACTTTCTGTATATGAACGTCTGCGAGTGATGGAGGTCAGGAGACCAGTGAGGAGGCTAATTTTTACAGGTTGTGGTCTTTGTCAGGGTCTCAGCACGTGTAGTGTCTGTCTTGTTCGGGGTCTCGGACTGTGTAGGTTTGCATACACGTAATGTTATATGCCCACTGGTGGCACTGTTGCCTGACTTCGATTGATTGTTTTATTTTCTACACAGGTAAATCTACCCAGGGAGCTCCCTAATCCACCAGGCTTGGAGGTCTCGAAACCGGTCTTTACAGGTTTAGGTCAACGTCTTGGCCTCAACGCTGTGTGGTCTTAGACTTGATCTTGGTCTAGGACAATAAAAATCTCGTTAATTTGCTAGACTCCAAGCTAGACCGAAGATAAAAAAGAAGTCAATTTTAATTTTAAAAATGCACACCATAAATTTTTTTAATTACATTATCATGTGCATATTTTGCCGTGAACTTGCAAGGTGCTCCTATTCAAGGCAGAAACACACAATCCTGCCAGAATGGGGTACACAAAGGACTTCAATTACCCAGGAGTGTGATGCCCATCCATCTATTAATTTCCCCTAGCTTCTTTTGCCATCTTTAGTAAAAAGATTTGAGTGCAAGGTATGCCACATCTCAGTCTTCTTAGCAGAACCTATTTTCAGATCGGGTGGTAAAATTACCCACCCTACAGCTCAGGCCTATCTTCTGAAATGTTCTCTTATATGTTATAGTTTCTCCAATTAACGAGAACATCCTGTGAACAGCGGTAAACCGCAGTGTATCAGTTTGCCATAGTCTAACACAGTGGTTCCCAAAGGTGAACGTTTGGGAGGGGGGAGCAATCTGAGCGCTATACGATGCAGCATGGTTGGGGTTTGAAAAACTGAGACTACTCAATTTGAATAGGGGCCTCGAGGATTCCAAAAGATTTCCTTTGGCTTAACTCTCTAAGTGGTTCACATCAAAAGGAGATAATGAAACCACAAACCGAATACGTCTAACACTCCTTCCTCAAAGTTTGTTAATTATCTGTACCATCAGATGCCACGAACTGTGGCCATCTTACTGGGTTAAGTCTCAACTTTTGTCCCGCCGAAGGCCCTCATATTACCATTAATGGCAGTGAAAGCGGTGACCAAAGGGACCATGGCTAAAACTTTTCTCGCTATGTCCTTGCTGTTCTTATAAAAGGCAGACTCACAAAAGTGACAATTGTAGGTAACTGTTACATATGAGATAGCTTTACCGATGTACTACGAAGTTAAACGTTAAAAATGTTTTCCCAAATGCAATGTTTTGGTGCGACAATTTCGGGTTTCTCATTATTTCTACCTGTAGGGGACCTTGACTGGCTTACATCTTCTAATGCCTCATGCAACCACTACCACTCTTTCGCCTCCCATCTACAGGACAAGCCCCTCACAGCATTAAAAGGAACTTCCTTTAAATTCTGCTTAAGTACAATTTGATGTAAGGGTAATATTTGTAATCATTTAGTTGTGCATTACGGTTATTAGATAATCGGAAGAAATTTGACTCACAGCGCCACATTTTTGTGTCATCAATGTTGTTAATACCCCACAGCTGCCGGGGTTTCGCTCTCGGTCCCCCACTGGGCCATTGTCCCAGGCCCCATTGGGGGTTCCTGAGGAAACAGTCTACAAATTGTTAGGTCTCCTAACACTGTCGGATCCACAAGTAAACACGTGTGTGTCCCGACGGACATGTCAGTAATTTTAATAGTAAATCAAACACATGCTATTTCCCCATTTATGACCTTTCATTACCCAAAATGACCTTTGTCCTCCACAAAACTTTATAGATTTCTTGTGATAAGAATTAAATTTCCTACCTAACTCCCAAGTGTGAAGTATGATGTTTGAATGTAATAGTTACAATCTTTTCAGTTTTACCTCTGATGACTGAAATAATCTTTGACCTCCACCGAGAGCAAGTGCCATGGTGGACTTAATGTAAAGATTCTACATGGCAAATGAGGGTCCTCTCAAACGTACACCATTTGAGGTATCGTTTTTTTGAGTTTTCGAAACTCACCATACGGAGACCTCCAAATATAGTAGCCTCCCTGAAATCAAATCTCGTGCAACATCCAGGTGGTGAGACAAATAACGGTAACTCTTTGTTCAAAATTCTATTAACAAGGCTTTTCCATTTACCCTCTGGTGATATGATCGTTGTCTTTCATTAAAAGAAATGGGTTTTTTGTACTTGATATGGAGCATCCACATGCTATGAGTTGCCTCAGTCTTATGTCTGGACATATCAGGTTTACAAGTGCTTCATTAGGTTTTCGTATTTTTACCACAGGTGACCTCACAGAAAGTTTGACCTCCAACAAAAACAATTATTCCAGTTTACTCCTTACTATGACAAATGTATATAATAAGTTCAGTATGAAAGGATTTGTCATTCCATCATTGAGATACAGATACAGCGTTTACAAGGTTTTCTGCTTTATTTGTATGTATATGTTTAAAGCAAAAAACAGAACGAAACGAAAACCGAAACTCCTGGCGGCCTCAAATGACGTTTTACTTCTGCTATATTGAGAGTTTTGCTCTCAACATTACAAATAAATATGAAACGTATGAAAAGTGTCTAACCACTGAAATAATTTTTTACTGAAGCTTGGCGTTGCAAACCTTTATACAAACAGGTCCAGATAACATCCTTTCGCCTTCAATTAATTCGCATACCAAAGAGAAGACCTCAAACAGGGTTATTGAACTAAAGAGCTGTAAGAGACTCCTATTGAAAAATGAATAAAATCGAAGAGATTTATAATGGTATTCCTAGTGTTGTTTTCCTAGAAAAAGGCTCTTTTCAATCATTGGATAATTTTTTGAGACATATATATATATCTATATGTATAGGTCGAAAGGTAAATAGTTGTACATTCGATCTTGAATGTTTATACCAATCCTGCCCTTATCAAAGCAGGAAAGGTTCAGAGAAAATAACAGAGAGAAAAATTGAGGGTTTGAACCCGTCATCCTCCGCTTTCCGGGCAGAGTCTGTGACCACTATGCCAGTTCGGCCAGTGATTCACAGAAGTGACATCAGAAGTAATAAACAGGTTACAAATACCTCGTGTGATTCAATTTTCTCTCCTTGTTACAGATATATATATATATATTTATACATATGGATATATATATATATATATGTATGAGCCTCTACAGAGTAACTCCTTGGTTTACCTCTTTTCAGGTTTAGAAATTCATGACAGATACAGTGTAACGAAAATAAGGGAATAATTTTGAAATTTAGATGATAGTCCAAAATAGGGTGTCTGCTTACACCCTTTAAAACTATTTCAAAGATGGCCAAACATCAAGTTTGGGTGTTTAACGCATCAAATTTATTGAAAAGCCTTTAGCGCATTCCAGTGTAATACCCAAAAGAGTTTCCGTCAGGTACTTGCTTTAGTCTTTCGTTGGAGCGTTTACCAGGACTCTATAGGGGCCATAATGTGGACACTTGACCCCACTAGATTCCAATACAACCCTCAGGGGCAACGCGAAATCTAAATAGAATTTTCGTTTTATGATTCTTTGCTGATCTCCTAGGTGTTTAGTCCTAGGTCCGCTATTCTCGTATAGGCAATTTGTTTGGTTGTAGTTTAGGAATGACCGCAATACAAAAGCTTAGGCTATGTCCTGCGTAAGAACACTCTTTATATGTTGACCTTAGATTCAGTTCAATGTTATGCCCACGATCAGTTACAAGTGCTTTCCGCTCCTTGCTTTTTACGACATTGTAATCGCTATTTCACAAGACCTCCTATTTTGGACCTTTTTTAAAGGTGTCCGTTATCGGTACGTAGCAGCGGTGGCGCCAGGTGAAGTGCGCGGGGTACAGAGTACTATGCCCCCGTCGGGGATCGGAAAGCTGCTACCGTTGGGATTCGTCGGGGAACCTTAATGGACACAATTAAGTGTATGACCTCGACGACCTCAATCAAAACCACCCAAAACTTTCTTTCATCTGTTAATAGGAACCCCAAAATTTCCGGCTCGTTTCTCCCACCAAATTTTATGCCCTCGCAATTTTTTTTTGTCAATCCATCTTCTTGGGGCAGAAAATTAAATTAAAATAAATTAAAAAAACTTAATTTCACCTGATCGGGTGAAAATCTTGCCAAGGGTGGCGCCACATTCAAATTTCTCCCACAATGCATTGCGAGCCTACAGCGCAACTTTAACGTAAAGAACAACCTACAAAAATTTCGTTGATTGCAGGAAAAAGAAATACTGGCATATTTACTAGAAACTTTGTAGCTAGGAGAACAAAACAGCCTAGTGGTGTCTGGTAGTTCACCGCGCAGTTTTTGAGATAATGAGAATTTTTTCTAAGCCCTTTGTCCTATAAGCTCAACATGCAAGTGGATCATGCCAGTACATGTGTTCATTAACGTCCAGTGGAATGTTCTTTTCAGTGGAGTAGCCAGCAGGGGGAGGGCAGGGGGGCAGAGTGCCCCCTACAGAAATTTTGGGGACGCGATGGCGGATGTTGAAAAAAAGGAAGGGGAGCAAAAAACGGCGAGAGGAGGAAGGGTTGCAGGGGTGGTGTAGAGGGGAGAGAGGGACATGGTTCCCATCGAGGAAGGCTGGCCCCTCGTCGGGGAATTTTTATAGTTTTGTCGGTGAGACTTAGTCGACACGATAAAGGATGCTGTCCCCAACGGCGACTAATCTCTCCTACGGACTACTTGTTTTTGCTCTCAAGAGGACAATTTCTGTAATAAGAACCCAAAATTTTCCGCGAGATGCGCGCGCCATTGAGTCACTTCAGTTTCTTCGATATTTTTATTCCACAAAATTAGCATAAGTCCTGTCAACCTTTCCAAGTACCATGAAGGCAGAGTACACAGGTTATGTCGAGGTCGTAAATTTCATCCTAAATCGCAAAGCCTATAGTTTTCTGTTCTCTTGTGTGTGACATGTGGTATCGGTCGGTTGGTGAGTGACTCACGGAGCAAAGTTTGGCTATTTCATCGGGTAGTCCAGGTGGTTTCGACACAATGCGTGTTTTCCCCGAATCGGTATACAATCCCTTCAGTTTCTATTTTTTTCTTTTTGTTCTTAATGATTACATATGTTTTTTGTGTTAGCCTGCCAAAATTTTTGCGCGTTTCTCGCGTTTTGCAATTTTACGATTCGAACTTAAAAGAACACTATCAGTGCGCAACTCGGCTTTTGAAGTATTGAGTGATATTGTGCAAAATATGCCCTGCAACGGCATGGGATAGTTAGGACCCTTCATATCCCCTTCTCACAACCCCCTCAACACAGGGGCTGTTGGAACTTGGGATCGCCGGCATGACCCGGCCCCCTGTCCGGAAATTCTGTGGCCACCCATCTGCCCATGGTCGGTTTACTTATTTTGACTTTCATAAGGGTCATTTCTGCGATAAAACCCAAAATTTTCGGTACACTTTGCCCACGCTTTCGCACTTCCGTTAGTTACTCAGGCATGAGATAATAATTCACCCCGTAGAGCAAAACTAATTAGTTAGGTAGATGAGGTTTTACGGCTCAGTCATTTCGCTAATATAAACTTAGTTAAGGTTCTCTTGGGTCTGTCGTGCGGTACGTTCGAAGAGGAAAGTACAATGTAAGTTGTGCCGGACAGGAACCAACTGCCCAGACAATTGAGCTGTACAAGCTTTGAATAAGCACAGATTCCTTTTAGTGTAGGCTTACCCAAAAAATTTTCGCGCGCTTCGCGCTCTTATCCACAGCTCAGATTCCGGAAAATAAAACATCAAATCAGCGCGGAACTATTTTCCTCTAGCATACACAAACTTTATGCAATATATTCCCCTCAATGGCATGGTATAGTACACAGGTTTTCTCCAAATCCCTCTCACCAACCACCAACCAACGACATCCTGGCTGTCGGGGCTTAGGGTCGCTGGCACCCCGTCTGGGAGTCTGGGCCTCCGATGGGCAAATCCTGGCGCCACCTTTGGAGGGATGGAAAAGTTTTCCTTCATACTTTGTGACTTGTATTTGTGTTACGAATGGACTTGAAATTGGAAGCTGGAGTTTTTCTTTGAGGGCGGCAACTATTTTTGAGGGGCGGCCATTTTCACTCGGAGGGCAGGTCTCCCCGCTAAAACCCCTGTGGAGAACACTGGGATATAGTATAAGAAGAAGCAGAACATAGTATCATTTGCATCTAAGCCCTTTGTTTCAGCAAAAGAATTTAGGGGGCACCCTATCACCTTTTACCACTCCCCAGGACGGCGGTCAAGAATGGGGACAATGAGTCTTCTTTGCGCCCCGACACCGAAAAACCGCCTACGCCCCTGGTTCTTTGTGTTTTGATCTACGGGAGTGAATTATTATCTCATGCCTGGGTAAACGCACATGTTTTTAACAGTTGACGGCTGGGAAAAAAAGGTAGACACTAATTCTCATTTTCACCTGAAAGCAGGGCGTAGCAAATGTGTAAACTTTGGGGGGGGGGGTGTAGAGATCATACTTAGTGTCTTGCCGAAAGATCTGGTGATGCGTAAAATGAGCGCGATGGGCGACATTTAGCGCGTGTGGTTCAGAGCCCGCCTTAAGGGGAAGGGGTTCCCTCTCCCATATGAAAATTTTTGAAAAATTAGGTGTCCTTACATGCAAACTGGTGCCACACATGCTACATTTTGAAGTAGAATTCGTGTTAAAAAAATTTACGTATTTTTAGGAACTAAATGAAAAAGTGGTATCAGTGAGGGGGTGGCTCAATGCCCCTCTACGAACGCCACTGATGCGTTCTATATCTGTTACATTTTGGTGCTCAAAAGTTGAACGCCTGAGATTGCAGTGAAGGGAAGACGCGCGCGGCACGCATTTCTTTTTCCAAGCATGTTTCTGGGTAAACCGGATCCACAGGAATTTGCAACATGTGTTTGAAGTCTAGGTTAGGGTTTAGAAAACGGGCTAAGGATACCCTCTTAATGGGTAATCGGTTGCTGCTGATCCCACAGTGATTATAAAAGTGAGGAATAATGTCCAGGAAGTGGTTTTTCAAGAATGTCATATTACCCGAATATACGGAAGCCTTCAATTCCCTTTCTTTCCCCGAGTTGCCGACGGACTCGGTCAATAGTCCAATTACACCGAAGGCCGTTGATACGGCCGTTACGTGCATGATCAATTTGTCGACGGGCCTTCAATGGGCCAATTGCATAAAGGGCCGAAAATCGAATTAGCGGATAACAGACTGGCCGTGCGCTCACCGTCTCTCATTCTCTTTTTTCTTTCCATTCTCCGTGTTTCCTTTCACTTCCTTCCTTCCCCATTCCTTTCCCTTCTTCCCTTTTCTTTCCTCTTCTCCTCGTCTCTTCCTTCCCCTTTCCGCTTTTTGCCGACAGACCAAAAAATTGGCGACGGCGACCAAATATGGGGGGGGGGGGTGTGACACCCCCACATCCCAGTCACGACGGCCTGCCCGAAATCGGATATTTCCCGAACTGTTGGGGTCTTTAGTTTTTCTCTCCCCTACGTTGTATAGTTCGTTCCCTGTCAGTCAAATCCTGATAGGTGCACCCTGAACAAAACTATCAAAAGGTGTACACAGCGAGATGTCACGGTTCTCTACTGAATACACTGATCAGGTTCCTGTTGGTGCTTATAAACTCAACAGGCTACAGCTTTCACAACTAAAGGTAACACGTGTTTAGCAGAACAACTTTGTATGGAAAACAACCCGTGAGTTCGTTTGGCAAATTTGACATTTAAGCTGTATTGCTATTGCCCCTTGATGTTATCACTTAAAGTTTCCACCATCCCAGCACTGTTAGGTTCACTTGTGAGTAGCAAAAGGTCAAGTGTCCCAAGTGTTTCAATAAAATAGGTATCGTGTAGCATGCAAAGACGAAAGTTTGGTGCCACTGATTAAGTGTCATATTTGTTCGACTCTCTGACGAAGAGCCGAGGGGGAATACTAAATAACTGGCGTTTATTGTGGAGGCCTGAAACGCACACGATGAATTCTATTGAAGTCACTGAATCGTCCAGTTTCAATAACAAATATTTGTGGAATTTGATAGTAGCACTGTGCTGTGGGCAGGCACCTTACGCAAAGTTGGTATAGTCTTTAGAACTATAGCCGGACTATCTGGTAACGCAGTGAGCTCTCTAATGAGTATGTACATAGGAGCGGCTGTCCACGGTATGTATCATTAGATGAGTAGGCTACACACTATACCTCGACATGGTTGCTCAGCATCCGCCAGGTGGCAAATGCACTTGAAATGTGTGTGTATATTGTGAGGATGATCATTAAGCGTGAAAATATTTGAGTATGAAGAGGTTTGTTTGGTTTACTCATGATTCACGTGAACAATACCATAGGTGCTGGCTGTAGACGTGACTTTATCACCTAATTAAATGCATAGATCGTAATACAAAGAACGACTAGCTATAGAATGCTGCAGTGCCGAAAATGTTGAAGGTTTTATCGAAAATACCAGCTTGCCAACGCAGAGGTATATTTTTAGTACAATAGAGCAATCAACACAGGCAGGAAAATACCAGTGTATGAGAAACAGTGTACCTTGCGATTCTTTTTCAAGTGACTTGGGCTGCTAGCGTTGATAGAGGTTATTTGGCGACTGTAAATCCTAGAAAAAGTAAAAAGATTGGGAAAAATTCTGCAATAACAAATAATTTTAAAGATCGTTGTTTGCAGAGCTCATTCATGTTGGACCTATCACCTACGTACGCTGCAGCGTCTTTGTAAAGTCTATCACCTTTCTTCGCTTATTTGTTTATGATAAGGTACGTTCACGGTACCATGAACAAATAACCACCACTCAAAGTTGGAGAAAAGGGAGAAAAGTAAGGTTCGAAGATCAAATCAACATGGCTAATCTCGACGATAACTCGGTAAGTTTATAATAGCCAACTGAACATGTTGCGATACGTTAGAATGGTTAAGTGGTTTATGATGGTTGAAATATGTACCGTAACTAACTTATGTATTACCGATTGCTGTAGCCTGAGAGTTTATCATCATGCACCTGCATATTGATAACGACATTGATCCCGACCTTTGGAACTGGTTTTATGTTGGTCTCGGTGCATTATCATGAAGAATTTGTCGAGTCAATGCAAATGCTATCTTCATTTGTTACTGAAGTGCAAATGCGAAGGAGATGAAATGATGTTAAACTGGGATCGCTTTTATGATGTAAAAGCAGCGATATACTTTCCGGGCCCGGAACCAAAACGGAGCGAAGTTGGGGGCGGGGTGGGGGTGGGGGAGATGGTTTCAAGTGGTTTGGACGAGCTGCCCCGTTCGAAAACCAACCCTCTTTTGAAACCAAACCACATTGCAAACTATGGAGGTGGTTGGTTATTGTTGATGATTTCTTCTTTCCCTTATCAATCAAACTTTCTGCAAAATAAACACATTCGATAATATTATTTTTCCCATATTATCACAAACAGCGTTAAGTTATGTGTAAGCTAATCCCCATCATCTCCTAGTCAAGCTTTCCGTGCTAGCTTACATTATTAAACCCAATTCTTTTGATACATAAAAGCGAAGCCTGTTAATTTTTTTCATGTTTCCTTCATGATTGTAAGCTTTTACTTCGTTATTATAGGCTTCATCTTATGAGGCCAAATTCTGAGGGAAGAAGGGGGGAAGGGACTGAACCCTATGAAATTGCCACACCTTAAATTGAAAGTTGGTCTCTTTGAACAAGATATTAGAAGTGCTGAAAATTTCATTATCCTGATGTTAATATCAAAATCCTCCAGAAACTTTCCTCAAAAATCACGTTTAATGGCACTTTTTTCGTTGATCCCCGCCTGCCATTTGGAGGGTGGAATTCGAAGGCCCTTAAAATGAGCCATCTTACCCAACAGACTAGATCAGCCCTAGTGATAAGGGATATCGTTTCCCAACTACATGATACAATGGACAGTGTTCACCACATGTATGTGGATTTTTATACAGTGCATTCCATCCTGATCAGCAAAACAAGAGCGGCAGCATCAAATTGACGGTAGAGCCTACTGTTACTTCGTGCGGGAGAAAGATGAACCAAAGGCTATAACATTTTGACAAAGGTTAAAAAAGTAGGAATACTTTGCTAATTTAAAAGGTAGCTCGTTCTTTTTGCGCCTACCTTTGCATGATTATTTTGTAGTACGTACTTGAACATGGGTTAGGCTAACATTAAGTCCTGCTTGATCCTACGAAGAAATTGTACTGAATTTTCATACAGTTTGTTCAGCTTAGTTTTTTCACGAAATCTAACTTTCTAAAACATAAAATCTCACAATAGTGGAAAAGCGAATGTTAAGAGTAATTTTGCAACTTCGCATGGTCACTACAGTACCATCTCAGGTTGTTGGGCAACTTGGACTACTCGGCTATTTGCCAGTGGGAGGCATATTTTAACCGATGGTACCACTATGATAGGATTGTGTAAAGTGAGAATCCCCCTCCCCGCGCCCTTATAGTTTTTCCAGTGGAATTTATGTTAGGCCTACTGATCTGGTTTTGTCGGATGCAAAGTTTCGATCGTTAGTATGCAATCTGAACTAGCTGCAAGTTTGACATCTTACGGTAACCCCATTGTGCCCTACGTGTAGTGCATGAACTCTTTATTAAAGCGCCATTTCTTGCAAACTACGACTTACCAAACTCCCCCACACCTTTGCCCCATATATGATGCATAATATACACGGCAGCCGAGGAACTTTTGTGACTTACGTTGTATTTTTGAGAATGCGATTTGCTGCATGACCTTACACTAGCCCTCCATGAAACGTAGATAAGATATAGCCGTAAAAACTTGCGCTTAGAGTGAGTTTTTAACAAGAAGCTATCATGGCGTTTTTTATTTCGATTTTTTGCTTTACTTTGCTCAAACCATATTGGGCGAAGGTCAAGTGGGGGGGGGGGAGGTCGTCGAAGAGCTTGCAAATTGACGTGGAATATGACAAAGACATGGAATGATGTGTGAAAGTTTCAGCTTCTGGCACCCGTCGCCCTCTGGAACGCCATGTGGGCCCTTCCCAGTTAGCTATTCGGACCTTCGTATTGCACCAGGGAGTATGGCTACCACCGGGCAAAATTTGCATCTCCCGGCTGAAAAATAGATCTGTCGGAAGAGTGAATGTTAAATATAGGGATAGCCACTTATGGTAATCTGTAAGCAATTCTCATATAAGGTTTCGCGTCAACTCATGGCTACCCTACACTTGGATCATGAAATAATGGCTCCTAAATCTTTGCAAATTCTCCTGTACACCTCCCGACAAAAAATTTAAGGGCTTATAGCGACTTTGCTTACTAAGAAGAGGTCTAAGCAATATTTACTTGAGGAAGAGCAAACATTTTCCAGCGCTTAGCTGACGTATACTCATCTTTCGCCATCGGGGCTGTATAGGTAGGCTGCACGACGTCACTATTCGCTGCCCCAGTAGTCACTCCGGCGGTGTCACTGCCGATAACGATCAAATACAGCACCTAACAAGTATGGCTATTTCACCCTCGTCGGCGCAAAAGAATAATGTTGGCGATCTGACGGAGGCGCAGATATGCATAGGTATACAAAGGAACCATTAGTCGAAATTATGTGGTGGTACGTGTACATCATACTTTAAAAATGGAACCTACTGCCATGGTGCTGGTACTCAGCATGAGCCATGGAGTAGGAAAAACAAAACAGTGAGCCACAACTGGAAAAAAGGCCGTGGCCGGCTCGACTTAAACCAGTTGGTTAGAAACTGGGCCGTAAAACTTCATCTAACTAACTCTACATCATACTGTGTATGGGCGTTGTTACATGTGTTTAGGTAAGTCAAAGGTATATTGAAGACGTTTCTCAAAGAAAACAGTTTGCCTAGAATCTTTTTCTGTTTGGGGAACAATCATTACATGAGTTTAACCTTGGAAACGGGCATTCTTTATCTTGAAATATACAAGGAGTATGCTCTCGTGTGGAGGGGTGGGGCTGTCACTCCTGATCGCCCCGCCCGTTTACCTCCGGGGTTAATTTTAAAAAATTCAATAGTTTCTGTGTTTGTCTCTCAAATCTGAACGTGGCTTCTTGGACAAGGCATGGCATCACGTAACTGGTTGTGTTCGGATACCTCCTTGAGAAATATTGTGTATCGTCCTGAATACTGTACTATAGCACAGGTAATGTGTACATGTACACATCAGATCATATGTTCAGTGTTTTGTCGTGGTGCAACGGGTGGGAGTGGGAGATACGGGTGGTGAAGAAAAGACTTTGCGGGGGGCGCCATGCACAAGGCTGCGTATACTAGAGTTCCTCCCACTGACTCATTAGTTGAAATCTAGGGAGCTTGTACAGAAACTAAAAAGCTTAAGGATGAGTCTTAGATGAGTGCGTTTGTGAGAAAAACACTAAATGACGGTGATTGAACAGTTATTGAACCACGTGGCATTTTATCACATTTCTTAACAACTGAATAAACGTTAAAGCGGGTCGGGTCGAAGAAGTCCCCTTTTTTACAAGTGATGTTTTATCAACAAGACAGTTCCCGTTTTAACAGTTCAACCTTACCACCTAACCACTGTGGAAATATTTTGCTTTTCCTAGCACACTTACTTTTCCGTTGGTAGTTTTGGTCTTCTCTCTTTTTTGCCAAGAAACGTGACGATATGCAACAAAACGCATTGTGCATTTACTCCTGCGGCGTTCATATTATAAGTCATTGTCAAATGAAAGCACTTCCAATTGTCAAGCAATATACTTTCCAAGGAACGCACCTGCTTGATACCACGTAATATAATAGGCCATATGTCAAGTCATTTTCAAAAGTTTCTTTAAGTTTGACGAAATTTAACAGTTTTACAAATGAAAGTGAAGAGCTCCTCAAAGTAGGGGGATGACCTTGATCTGAGTTACCACAAAAGAATTGCGACAAGCGAGGAGGGAGTCAAAAGATCTCTGGTGAGATCTGAGACAATTTTCCATCAATTTAGTCCATTAGATGGTTGTTTTCGACATTTTCGAGTTTGGTTCGACTGAGTCAGGTAATATTATTTGTAGGCTATGGTTTGAAACACTTTGCTACAATTTACATCAGGGTTCTGGGAAGAGGTGGGATGGTGATATCCCCTCTTTGAAACGTTGTGGCGGAGAAAGACCCCCTAACTATCCTTTACATGTTGAGGCCCCTGCACGAAATTAATGGCGAAAACCATGCTCATTGGACAACTTAATTTTAGACAAAAACCAGTAAACGGCACAGTTTAGTGTCGGTATCGACAAGTTTGTTTTTTACCTCCCCAGGCACGAAACGTCAAATAGGATCACACTGGTATAATACAATTGTTATTTTCAGTTGTTATGCTGCATTCGTGTGCAGTACAACGAGTTACATGAATTAACGATGTAGGCTGACTGCAGGTCCTCCATTGGGCTACAAGCAAAACAAATCATATAATCTAATAACCTTCAGTATTCTGTTAAAAGTCCAATCACAATGGTTCCTTTATACCACCAGCAGACACTAAAACAGAACTGTTGTAAATCTGTGAGATCAGTTGCAACATTCAGACAACCTACACTCCTGCATCTTACAATTTTAATCGACGTAACGTATATAACAGTAACTTTTAACCCCTAAAAGAGTTACAGGCAATAAATGATACAAATTGGACAAAGTCCTCATTAAAGCGTACTTTTGAGAAATTCCATGCAAACAATATTCACTACCCATCGATAGTCATACTAGGTTAAGGACAGTCCCATAAAATGTGTAAACAAAATTGAAGCAAAGTCCAAATGTCATAAGTTTCGTCAGTTCTTTTTTTTCTCATATGCCTCATCTCAATATGGCATCTTGTTGCCAATCGCATGTTACGAAGTTGACCTATCATACAAATATAATACTCAGCTGGTAACAACAAATCGCTAAAAATGAGCGTTATCTGTATAATAGAGGAGGTTCCATACTCTGCACCACTGCTCAACAGCTGAACCGAGCAAAGATCACAACTTCCGCCTCAGGAAGTTGTGAGCTTTGCTCGGTTCAGCTGTTGAGCAGTGGTGCACAGCAAGGAACCTCCAACCCTCCCAGCCTTTGGGAAAGTGGCTAAAGACTGGGGATACACTCACGTCCGTCGGTTCGGGACGTTAAATGGCGGTCCCTGGAGCAGGATTGGGAGCGATTAGTACACCCCTGCCTCCTTTAACCTGTGCACACTAGTCGAAAAGAGAAGGCGAATCTCGCCGGTGTTCATCCACGCTCATTCTGGTATAGGGTTGTTAATGAGCCAATTGGCTTCCTGACCCTCAAACGTTAAACTTAGATTTTCACTGACGTCAGTGGATCGCTCGGCTCAATGGCAATAAAGGACACAGTGGTATCTATGGTTATGCCGTGCTCGTGTGCTTTAAATACGCTTACTGCGCGTGTTTTGCTTTTCAGTGTGGGACAATCCCAATTGCGTGACGTCAAATGAAACTCCTCTAAAGGTCACTAATTTGTTTCAGTTAGTTCTAAAACTTTATCCTTCTAGCTAACTTAACACCTTCTCTCAATTCCTTACATTTCTTTTATCAGAATCAAGCCGCTGATGTCATGACTGACGTTACTTTCGTGATGTTTTACGATGAAGAGACGAAGAATCTGAACATTCATACAATTAAAGTTCGCAATCTGCCCATTGACGCTGTAAAGTGAGTTAATTACCACACTTTGGAACTTCAAATACAAACATAATATTAATTTACTGAACTCCAATTTTTCGATCAGCGTCAACGGAACGTTTGTAGCTGGAATTATACAAATGGTTGTACTATGACGATAGCCCGAGACTTAAAGCGTAAAGGGCTCAACATATGACTGAAAGTGTATTCTCTAGAGGATGGTTTCTTTCAATACCAAGCATCTACCACTGCGTCTGTTTGCAAACTTTTCATTTCACTTTTCTGTTGAAAAAGTCTGTTTCGCAACACACACAGATGAAAGAGCAACAAGAAGGTTGTCTTAGTCGCTTCTCCCGGGTTTTACTGATATTTAACTCTCCTTCAATCACTCTACCAAATCGGGTTACTAAGAAAATACAGATGTTTATTCTGTAATACCTTTACCATACCTGAATTTAATTACATACATTACACCATTCATACAAAATATGCGACAACATTTGATAATCCAATAACATACAAACTTAACTTTGGTTCGCCTAATTTTGAATTTGTTATTGCTACATTCAAATTGGTCAGAGTGGTTAACGCCTTCAATCAAAAGCATTAATACTGTAAGTCTTGAAGCAAAAGAGGTAAATTTCTTTTTACGAGCGAATAGCGAAATCTGTCGTGTTTTGGACTTGCAACAGTCGTTAGGTCCAATATGATGAAATTTCTCTTGTCTTGTTATGTTCTGTACTTCTTGTACAAAATTACAATATTGTATATTGTAATTTTTATAAACTACAGTTAATGCAAGTTAAGTGACCAAAAATGATTGTTAATATGATTTGAAGAAAAAATTATGCTTTTGTTCCTTCCGAGTGACTGTCCTAAGTCTAGTTCGAAGCTTCATCGCCTCTTTACCGTTTTATAGATTGCTACTACAAACAACGTGCTTACTCTCCCCAACAAGCAGTATTTAGATTTAGAATCAAGCAATAGTATCAAGCAACTAGTTTTAAAGGATTCAGTCAATACAAAAATTAGTTCATCGTTAAAATAAA
>WURT03477400.1:10106-20515 GCA_009936505.3 Holothuria glaberrima | reverse complement strand
TACTGCTCTTATCATTTGACACTTGACATTTGATAGGAAGATGAAATAACCTTATTAAATTTTTCTTCCACTGGAGAATAGTAATTGTGAGTGTCAAGTTAGATTTTCTGCAATCAAGGCATAATTGCTTTACAGAAACGTAAATCTACTGAAAGTGTTCAAAAATTTTCAAAGTAATTTCATGGTCGGTCTGTACGGTTTGTGCCGTTATATCCTTTATGTCTATTTATGAAGTAACAAATGGGGATAGTTAGCAAACAGCACATAGCTATAGCAACAGCGACAACATTCTGAGTCAAAATTGCGTTCACATTTTCATGGTCTTTCACTGCCACTTCCTCCCTCTTTCTTCGTCCCTTTGGTTTCTTTGTGCTTTCGATACAATCATCTTCATCCGTCCGTTCGGCAGCCGAACTACCTGCTTCGTCACTTTCGTCTTCGGAACTGTTTTTGTCTTTCGATTTACTTTTTCCTCCACTACTTGACGAGCCAGACTTGTTTGAATCACACTTCTTTGCCATCCATGATGGGATTTCCTTGTCACCGAATTCCCCACAAAAGAATTCATCGGGCCAGTCTCGTTTACGACCATGTTCCTGATAGCAGAGTTCGGCAATAGAAATTGCTGCTTCCACAGATACAGATGCGGTCACATCCCCTTGGACACGAATATCTTCTAGACATTGAGTGAAATGAATTGAAAAAATTGACTCTCCAACATCCGCACAAGAATCATGGAAGTCACCAACTTTGAAAATGGCCGAGCATTTTTTCAGGGCAAGCTCTGCAAGTGTTCTGTCTTTAAAGTCGGGATATTCCAGGGGTAAGGCAACATCCAGGGGCTGAATTCCATCGGATATCCTCCATAAGGGCATCATCTCGGCAGGAAAGATGAAATCAATATCTCCTACGAGATCATGAGTAACATAACCATATCCTTCATTGAAATTCCAGAGATGCATCAGGCCTGGGCTATCAGCTGGCACGGAGAATTTTGGTGCTTGGCCAGGGACAGATGGGTTTGTCTCACGTTTCCATATTCGAATTTCGTCAATAGCAGCATTGCACCCTGCAGGATCTTGGAACTGAGCTTGTCCAAGTGTAATATTTCCGCCAGAAACAAAACTGTGAGGTGTCATTTGTGCGGCATGGACTTTTCCGACACTGTCCTCGAAAGTGTACACTTCTAAGATGCCATGGAAAGGTCGCCATACAAATGAAATTATACTCCAGGTATTCAAAGGAACTCTGAGATCGATTATATAAGATGTGCCAGTATCGACCACGATAATACCATATGCTTCAACGATAACAGCAACTTCATAAGTTGATGAACCAAATGACATTACAACGCCTCCATATGAATAAAGATGAACAACGATGTCCAAAGTGAACCCACTCGATCCCCATATGAATGGACCAGTTGTTAGAATGCTGTTTCTAAATTCAAGATGATATCCTTGGAGACCGACGTAATGCAAGAGCCAAAATTCTTCATAATCGTTTTGGAAGTTCCTCCAGGTACAGAAGGTATCAGTGTAGGTATTAATGTCACATTGCGGAGCATTACTAATACAAGATACGGTCACTTCCTCACTACTAGATTTACCCTTGCTTTTTCCACCACTTGTATTTTCTTCCTCCGTGCAGTTCCACATGCCAATGCTTTCAAAGGTTTGACACGAACCTAAAATGCCAGCTGTTTCAAAATCTTCACAGAAGTCATCTTTAGTTACCAGCAGAATGTCAAGATTTTTCACATTACATGTGATAAATATATTAAGCTTAAACGTTTTCAGCTCAACTTTATACTGGACACTGTTGTCGAGGGATACTTTGAACTTGGGAGTTATTGTCAATTTGTTCATGACTGTTGTTAAGCTACCATCCAACCAAACATACGGGGTAACATCAGTGTCTGATATTGATGCCCTGAACAGGAGTTCATGGTTTTTATGTCGAATGATCACAACATCAAAACATGGACTAAAATTATCACCCCATATACAATATGAGTAACGGATTTCAACAGAGAGGTCACGTTCCACATTACTCAGGAGGGTATAGTATCCTAAGGAATTCAAGAATAGTCCTGCAGCTTCAAATGTATAGATGAAACCTCGAAGGGAAGCTCTTGCTAAAATGTCCTTCCTCTTGTCTTCATAGAATCCCCCTTTTGGTATCGTGCAATCAAAGCCCATCCAATCATCTGTGCTGCATACACCACATGACTCCCCTTCATAATTTGCATTACAAAGGCAGGTTCCATTCTGAAGGCAATACCCTCTACCACTGCAGGGATTCTGGCTACCTCCAGGGCACACCTGGTCACAATGAAGACCCCAGTATCCAAAATGGCAGATGCAATCTTGAGCCACTGTTAATTCACCAAAGGAGCAGTTATCACAGGTATCCAAGTATCTTGGGGGTAGCATGAGGATACTTAACAGTCTACAGTACATGATGGTGTGATCAAGTCGAGATTGGGAAGCAGCACAAAGATCTGATACCACCATAAGTGTAATGTACCCTTCGTGTAAATCTTGTGTTAAAGAACACATCTTCTGACAAGTGAGGTAGTAAAATGTCAAAGTTTCATTAGTGACATTGCTACATTGACTTGCAAACTCACTCCTGAAAATTTGGCCACATAAGTCTATCACACTGGCAGCAAAAGTATCATTCATTTCATTTGGCTCAAAGGGTGTGGTGATGACAACACTCAAATGAGCATTCGAATAAGTAAAAGATGGTGCTGGCCAGGGATCTGAGGGGTATTTCAGTACGTTATCTGACATCAAGTCTGGAACTCCTCCAGCTTTTACTGTATCAAACTTGTAAAGACTTAGAGGCACTGTGCCCTTCCCTTCGCCAAACAAGCTATAGCCTTGACTCACTTGAATGAATGCTGGTGGTATAGCTGTGTCCCATATGTAAAGTTCATCAATCTCCCCATAGAATGGGGTATCTAAACTGATGGACCCATCCCCTGGTGTTGGTAGCCACTGTCCAACAGAAATCACAGAATGCAATGCAAGGTATGATTGGTGGGTAAGCATAATCGTGTGTGAGTACACTTCATCACCATGTTGGCAGTAAATGGTCACTGTTCCCTCAGTTATCACCGTCACCAATCTGTACCAAATACCAATCTCTAGAGTTATTACTGTGTCATACCGTACACCATCTACCACGATACCCAGAGTGGTTCCACTCACAATTGCCAAAGTAGTAGTGTTTGTTCCTAAAGCTAATATCACACCACCTTCTGCTCTAAAAACAACATAGAAATCTATAGTGAATTCTGTGAGAAGTTGTACGTCTACTTGATAGAAAGTAATTGGCTGGGAACGGGCACCGGTGTTGTTCAATACTATGCTATACACTGCACCCGTTGGTTCTGAATATTCATGATGGTGATGAAACTCATGAATAAAGAGACTCTCATTGGTTGGTACCTTCCATCGTTCCGCTACAGCATCATTGATGTCACTTTGTGATATGTTGGCTGGATGAACATCCCATATGTCATCTCCTGAATCACCATTGCAGTTTCCAAAAAGCCCTGTGGTATTGTGGCAAACGTCCTCAGGAGTACTGGATACAAGGGAGAGGTAACCATCTACTACCCTGACAAGGTAGACCCAGTTTGCTCTGGAATGAGACCTGACAGCCAAATACTCTTGGGAGTAAATTTCTATGTACCAGTCCATATCAACAGATACACTGGTTGAATTTGCAAGCAGTATTTCGTGATTTAGCCAAATGACTGGTGCATGACCAGCAATGTATGGTGCATGAATAACCAACGTAGTTCCATGAGGTAATGTCCAAGAAATTGCATTTATGCATACAGTTCTTTTCAGACACGGTACTTGCCGTATTTGAATCTTTACAGATGGTGAAATTACCAACCAAAACTCTCCCACTGCCCCAAAGAAAAAGCTGATGTCATCATAGATGGTGTAGTAGGCATGGATGGTCACTGATGATGTGAAATACACTCTGATGATGTGGGTCTCAACACTGACTTTCAGTGTGCAATCTCTACCATACCAATAATTGGCACAAATACCACAATCAGCTGCACCATCCCAATTAAGGTCACAGATACACTCTCCTGAAGGTTGACAAGTACCATGGTAGCTACAAGGGAAGAGGGAACCTCCAAGGCAGACTTCATTACATGCTGCACCTGCAAAACCTTCATAGCAGTGACAAGAAAGATCATTTTCCGTCATTTTTCCAAACAAGCAGCCATCTTTGCACTGAGTGCCACTTCTCAGTCCTGGTATTTCTATACAAAGAGGATATCCTGGCCAGTCTTCTAAGTCCAGTGTAACCTCACAAACATCAGCATAGGCAAATGCAACCACGTAGCCATCTTTCAAGTCCCCAGATGTTGCAATCATTTCAACACACATGATAAAGTAATGGGATGGAGTTCCATCAGAAAGCTGAGTGCACCTTGTTCCCAAGGGATCACCATGTATTAGTCTATTACAAAGGCTTTCAGCCTCAATTTTCAAAGAAGTGTTTTCAAACTTTGGATACCCTGGATAGACTGGATCAATCTCAGCTGCAGGTGCATCAGATGGTACCCACTGACATGGTGGCCATGGATCACCTGGCATCACTAACTCAATGTCACCAACAACATCTCTAGCTACTGTGCCATCTCCTTCATCAAATGGCCAATGATGAATTAAGCCATATGTGTCTGATGGTACCTTACTACTCCATAAAGCTGGTATCTCTGAGGGGCTTAGAATCCTGTTCCAGATTCTAAGGTCATCAACTGCCCCTACAAATGGTTCTACGGTCCTTTGACCTGGTGAGCGTGATGATGGTTGCCAAGACCCTAAAGCAAGATGACCAGGAGTTCTGAAGAGTCCCTTTGGGATAGAAAGAGAAAATCGTTTTACTACCCCTTGGGCAGGGAGAAGGTACACATTTGAGTCTCCATCCAGATCTTTGTAAGTGAATACAATTTTGCTCCAAATACCATTTTCTGGGATCAAGTTGGTGTGGTAAGCTTCCAGTCCAACATAGATGGTAATTCTTTCCTGAATGACAATAAGCAAATTTTCAAAGTGAGCATATGACAACACCACACCACCTTGCCTGAAAATGTCAGCAGGTCTGATGAAAAATTCAAAGGATATGTCACTGGTTTTCACAGTCAGAAGCAAAACTTGTCTGGTATACATGACAGTCTGGTAGAAGTATAAGGTAAATTGACTGACTATTTGATATTTGATGACTGCACTGGGGTAGATGATGATCAAGTCACATTCTGGTACCTCCCATTGACCAATGTACTCTGTAACATCACCATCTGATGGGCTGAGAACACCACACAAGTTGCTGAAATCCATCCCTACATCCCTGGGATAGGTGTGGGTCGTATTGTCTGAGGGTGATGGATGTTGTATCAAATCAGGTGCCATGCAGAGGTCTGGGTGGAGTGGTATCACTTGACCTGGAATGGCAGTATCATTACAACACCCCCCCACAAGCAAACCAGCTGAAATGGAGCAGAGGTCAGTAGGTATGGTAGCATCAATTAGAAGAAACTTCCCATGAGCTCGTACAAAAATTGCAATATTTTCTGGTCCATGGAATCCAATTTCTTGATAAGAAAGTCTCACAAGTTTGTATCCTGTTAGGCCAAATTCCACCTTGCTACTCAGATCAACAAGTTTGCGGTTAACATTGACATCAATTATGCCCCCAGAGGCAGTAGGTCCTTTAAGAGTAATGTAGGCATAGCCATGACTGTCATCTCCACAACGAATGCCAACATATTTGATGCATGAGTAGCCTCCATGACAGTAAACATACTTGGCTTGGATGATTAGTCTTGTATGGGCAACAACAATCAGGTAATGGTGACCCACTAAGTTGTGATAAAAGGTAACACCCGAGAGGGTAGTGATTTGAGAGAATGTTACAACCACTGAACGCCTGATGGTAAGATATATATGTCCATCTACAGGGTGCACAGCTGTGAAACTACATGTATCCCCATCGAAACCAGGAGAGCATACAGAACAATCATCTCCCTGCCAGTTTGGAGGACACTGACAATCTCCAGTGATGATGTCACAGACTCCCACATTGTTACAAGGAGCCTCAGAGCCACCTGGGCATACCTGATTGCAAGAAACATTCCAGTACCCTCTATCACACACACAGATGTTTCTGTCCATGGGGTGCCTTGATCCAAAGATGCACATCTTGGTACAGTTATCTCCGATCCAGACTGGAAATGGCTCATCTCCAAATTCATTGCAGAGAGGTCTGGCAGGCCAAAAGGGGAGGTCTAGTGATGCCTGACAGAAGTCTGAGAAATCAACAACTGATACCAAGGCAGCTGTTGAACAGTTTTCAGCAAGGACATCATCTAAGCATTGCTGGTAGTAACGAAGACGAGTTGAATTTCCCAGTGGACAGTGCCTGTACAAAAGAGAAGTGGAAAGTTCATTATTTAGGGCTGCTGGCCAATTCTATCTGAAGGCTTCTGTCAGATGAAAGTGCTTGCCATTGTTCACCTTGTGCACACAGTTGACTCTCACTATGAATAGGACCATTGTTGTTCTCATCCTTCAGTAGCTGAAGGATAGAATAATCTATCTCCCCTTAATGCACCTCCAAAAGTGTCTGCTGTTCAGTTAAAAACTTTTACATGACATCAACATCATGCTCAAGTATACTAAACCTACGTTCCTTAATACAGAAATATACCATCTCATTACAAAGCTATGTTTAATAAAATGCCAACATGCATGATTAACCAACCACTGACAGACTACAACATACTGGGCCTATGAGTATCAAGGAGTTGTTGCAGAATCTGTGAAGAAACTTGACATAGCACATGTGCACTTGAGCAAAACTGGTCCATTTATCAATTACCACTGAACTGAGAGTGATTTTACCACTCTAAGCAGGCTTTGACAATCATTTTTAATACTTACCCGAAGCTCAGCTGTTTTCTCAAGATACTTGCCCACACAAATATCGACTTGCCCAATGTAGAACTAAATGGTAATTATGTAAGACCCTAATCAACATGCTTCTGTACAGCCCAAGAAAAGGATACTTATGGTGCATTTGGTGTTTGAAGGTTTAGGTTTCACTAACAGTATTTTTTGTCATTTTTAACACAATGGTTGCTTGTCTTGTAACTGTGCATACCCAATTGAAAATTTGCTTGCCTCGGGCTTGAGGACAAGGGATTTGTCAAAAGGTGCCACTAAGGACTTTGATGTGATGGGGTTTGGAAGCACACGATATTCAGGAGTGTAACAGCATGGAAAATCACCTGCACATTAAAAGGCCATGCACCATACACACAATTAACAACACACCTCTGCCTTCCCTTGATATTACAGGATTTCTAAGAGCTGACTGGAATGACAAAATACCCTCTGACCAAAATTACAAACGACTAATACAGCCACCCCCTCCCCAAATAAATGGTGCAGAACAAGGAATTAAGATGAACTACATACTTGAAGGCTTACTCTTGTTTTATCTACTGTTATTGTTACTGCATTTAGTTACACTTCTCTGAATCTCTGAAGAAATAGCCTCAAATATTAAAATGTATGACAGAGAACAACAATGTGATTTATTGATGAATAAATTTATCAGGTCAGTTTCCAGCTCTAGCAGAATTTCAAGGAAATAGCCCCTACAATCATTTATTTTTTGATGTTGCAACATCGATGAGAAAACGCAACAATAACTATTTTCTTCAGCACCCAGCTTCAACCCAGCAGCACCCAGCTTCAACCCACAGTGCTGTGTGACAAATTCAGCCCAGAAGAGTGATATATTTCTTTGATTCTATAAGACTATGTGTAATAGAATGATGGGGGCGTTGGCAAAATTATGTTTCATAGAATCAGGGGAATGGTTGTAAAATTTTCAAACTATCGAGTAGACACTCACTCATCAAGTGGTCCTGTGAGTATGACATTGTGACAGAAATCATCTACCCATGGTGGAAGTGCAACAGGGCTGGGGTACAATATTTCACCAGTGGAGGTATATGGTAGTGGTGCGTCTGACTGTATCCACACAGGAGCAATGGAACCAATACTTGAGACTGGTAGGTGAGCTCCACCAACTGAATCAGCTGCTTGTGGACCTAAAATGAATAAAAGGTAAATATGATGACAGTGGTATTCAAACTGCTTCTTATCCATACATGTGCACAAGTCTTTCTCATCAATTTATATAGTATTATGTAACCCTTTGAGTATCTTGTAAAAGCAATCCCCCTCTTCCCCTCCTCTGTACCCCCTCCTCTCCAGCCGTTTACAAAAAAAGGAAGGATGCAGCATATATCACAATAAAGAAATACTTGATGTGAAAATAGAAATAAAAATGTTTTTATGTAATTTTATAATGGCAGTGCTTGATCTCCATTCCTTGCAAGAGAATTAGTTATATCCAAAACGTGGTCTGTGAAGAAGGGATGTGTTTTGTTTGCAATTGCCATCTTGGTCTTGCTATGATGAGAGTTGCTACAATTATATTCCAAATTTCTTTATTGGAGTAGTGAGTTGCTATATTCAAACCTTCATGAGTTCTTGTGTTTTTCCTCTATAGAAATTGGGAGTTCCTTTGTTTGAACTTCCATTAACAGAGCAGAGAATTGCTTTATTGCTAACAGTTCTCTTTGTGAACACACATACACAGCGGTTTACATACAAACTTTTTATGCAAGGGAGGAAGGGGCTCTTTCAGGCAAGAGAGAAAGTTTGTATATGTGCAAGACTGTTTAAGGTGAGGGATAGAAGGGCCTTGGATACCCTGATGCACACACACATAACACTTTGTATAGAAAGATTTTAACCTAGGGAGAAAGGGGTGCAGTGAAACCCTGATGGACACACACAGATCAGTTTGTATACAAACTTTTATGGTGAGAGAGGAGTGGTGCATTGGCACCATGATGCACACACCCAACAGTTTGTATTCAAATTTTTGAGGGCAAATGAGAAAGGGGCATAGACACCCTGACAATCAATCACAGATCAAACTGACATTACTGTACCTTGTCCTTCATCACATTTCCAGTGGTGGTTCAGTCCAGTAGTAGGGAGGGTGACACCAGCCCTCAATCCACGCACTGCATTACTGTCAAAATACCTGTAAATTAAACATTAAGGTTCAAAGTGGGGTAAGTTGTCAAGGTATGTGAACAAGAAGAAAAGACTTGAAATGGAACCATCTTCCAGTCAGAGGGAAAATAAAAAAATTCTTACAGTATGACATCCGTCACTTTAAATGTTCATTTCAAGACAAATCCCCATTACAAATGATTTGACAACTAAACAGCTAGAGGCTCAGATTTGTTACAATATTAACACTGTAATAAAACCTTAATGATATTAACTTCCCCTCCACCTTCTTACAATATTAATAAGTTATAAACATCACAGATGTTTAAACTGAGCCAACATCACAGATGTTTAAACTGAGTCAATGGGCCATGGTCAGAATGTTTCTCCATGAAATTTGACATCACATGGTTTTTTTTTCAAAAATTCTATATATTTTTAAATAGACATGAAGCTAGCTAAAACCACCTCACTTCTGCAAACTGATAAATATTGAAAAATCTTTATACCTACCTATCCCATACTCTCAGGTCATCAATGGCACCTATGAAGGGTCCATCTGGTATGACCCCTGACCCCAACAATGGTGGTATCCAGGCTCCCAGTCCAAGGTTCCCACCTTCTGGATAGATGTCTGCTGGTAACTGACAAGTTCGGCGTATCAGGGAGCCATCACGAAAGATCACATATATATCAAGGAGGAAGGTGTCTCTGTCAAAGACTAAACAAACAAGATCCCAAGCCTCAATGGAAAGGACAATGTCCGTCTTGAACATAAAGGTATCATAGTGAACACAAAGAACACCTGGTGTTGTGGATAAATAAAAGGTGTGATGAAAGCTGTAAGACAAAATGGTGCCTCTGCAATCCTCTCGGCAGGTCTTGAGGTAGAATGCCATAGTGGTGTACCTTGTAACAGATAAAACGATACCATCCACATACGCAGTTGCATGTTTGAAGAAGAGCGCATACCCACCAGTAGGAGCAATAAATCTTGGGTCACTTGGGAAGAATATAACGTCTGATGGGGAAGTTATGATACCACCTTGTGTGGCATTTTCTATTGCTTTACCATCACTGTCAGGATCAATAATAATTACACCTGGTAATGATGCTTCAGTGTCATTAAGGCAGTAGAGGGTGCATGGTCCACACAACCCAAGATAAACCACTTCACAGCAATCTCCTTCTGCAGCCCTGATGTCAGCAATCAGTGTTGTTGATAAGACAGATATGGTGGCCATCATGGTAGAGACCTTAAGTTCATATACA